>VWZV01009302.1:117666-160935 GCA_013397155.1 Irena cyanogastra | reverse complement strand
TTTTTTTTTTTTTTTTTGTGTAACTTAATTACTGGTCTCATCCTGACTAGAAGCTGAACTTCATCTTTTTGCAGCAAGGGACCTGCAGAATATTGCCTGTGTTTGAGATTCAGACAGATTTTCTCTAATGTACTATGTGTCAGTGTTTTGAAATCCTTTTCTGAGATGCTTATCCATATCTTTGCACCTGGTTAACCGTATCCTGGGCTACATCCCAAGCAAGGTGGCCAGCAGGGCATGGGAGAGGTTCTGCCACTCTGCTCTGCTCTGGTGAGACCCCATCTGCAGTGCTGCATCAGCTCTGGGATCTGCCCAGGAAGGACATGGACCTGTTGGAGAGAGTCCAGAGAAGGAGCACCAAAATGATTGGAGTGGTAGAGCACCTCTTCTAAGAGGAAAGGCTGAGAGAATTGGGACTGTTCAGCCTGGAAATAGAAGGCTTCAAGGTGACCTAATTGAGGTCTTCCAACATCTGAAGGGAGCCTACAGGAAAGATGGTAAGAGACTATTTACAAGAGCATGGAGAGACAGGACAAGGAGAAATGGCTTCAAGCCAAAAGGATACATTTAGATGAGATATTAGGAAGAAATTCTTCACTGTGAAGGTGATGAGAGAGCTGGAACAGGTTGACCAGAGTTGTGCATGCCCCATCCTTGGAAGTGTTCTAGGTCAGGTTGGATGGGGCTCTTAGCAAACTGGCCTGGTGAAAGGTGTGCCTGCTCATTTCAGGGAGCTTGAAACTAGATGTTCTTTAGGGTGACTTCCAACCTAGACCATTCTATGGTTCTATGATGATTACATGGCTCTATGACTCTATGACAGGAACCTCCACCACAACAGCACTACTGGGTGTGTCTTGAGATTTTCTACTCTTGTAATCAGGCTGAGTCAGGGGAGGTTTAGGTTGAATATCAGGGAAAGGTTTTTCACCCAGAGGATGATTGAACAGGCTCCCCAGGGATGTGGTCACAGCATTAAGTCTGTCAAAGTTCAAGAAGGATTTGGACAATGCTCTCAGGCACATGGTGTAATCCTTGTGATGTCCTGCACAGGGCCAGGAGTTGATCCTGCCAGATATCTTCCATCTCAGCGTAATCTATGATGCTATAATTCTGTGAGCCTATGATTTTGATTCTATTCTAGCCCAAGCCATGTTGTGATTTTATGATTCTGATGTGGGGCTTCTTCACCAAAGATTACTAAAGGCCACCTGAGAGTTATATATTTGCTCTGTTAAGCACAACAGTACCTCAGGAATTGTCGAAACGGTCAGAGGCTGCCACTTGTACATTAACCTGCCCAGTATGCTAACCTGGTCAGACTGCCTTATACCAATAAATCCATTAGAGAAGCAAGAATTGTTAGCAGGGACACAGTCACATACAGACCTAAATGGCTCTAGAGTCTCAGCTAGTTTTGGTAATGATTTATGCACTCGAAAAACAAATTTTACATCATTATCTTCTGAAGCACTTTTTATCAAATTCCAGCAGTGTGACACTACCCAGGTGACATATAAAATGGTTTCATTGTGCTAAATTCCACAGAATTGCATTTAGCCTACGGGTAGTAAAAATGCTCTACAACATGAAAGGAGGTATGGATTTTTATTTTTTTAAATTCAGATCAGATATCTGCTACAAAACCTGCTCTCTTTATTGATAGGCAGAAACTGTGTGAATTGATAAGCAACTTCTGAACCTCAAAACTGCTGGATATTGTGGTTCACTGACTACATGAGTTATCCTGGCGTAGTTTGAAACATATCATGTAGACAACACAGTAAACTGCTCACTTACGAGTTTGCTAGATTCTTTTTTCCTTTTTTTTTTTAGTCACCAGAACCCATATAATTTTCTTTTCTGAATTTATTCTACTTACACTAAACTTGCTGCCTATTATCTATTGCAGTCTTTCTGATTATCTGAATTTTTAGTACATTTTGTGGCAGGAACCATTACAAAGCCTGAAAATATTTCCATCATTTAGGTGTTTCCAGACAACTTGAAGTGATTTTCTCCTAAGGCAAGTTTCCTCTTTCATAGCCCTAAAGAATGTTTGCTATGCTTTTGACAGCATACTAATTTTATTTATAATATAAGAGCTGCCGTGACTGAGCACACTGTCAGTTTTGTAAAAATATTCAGTACAATCCTCATTTGAGTATGTATTTTTGATATATACAGTCTAAACACTCCACTTCCATTGAAAATCTTCTTTGGAAAACATATTTCAGTTCATTTCACACTGTGTTAATTGTGTAACACACTGTAACCATTACCTTTTACCAGCCACAGTTGCTCATCTAATGGGAAATGATGACTTTAACAAGGAATTATTAGATCTGTTTGATCTGAGAATGCACATGTGGACAATGGGAGCTGCTGGCTGGAACATGCACCATTTTCTCCCCCTATGAGTACATAATTGAATTACAAGTCTCATTTTATGAAGGGAAAAAAGTATCAGTAAGCCTTATGCTTTGTAACTAGCCCTGCTGACTTGTAATTTGTATTTAACATTGCTAAATATATTTAGAACATCCAATGTTATCTCAAAGCTAGCTTAAAATACATCAGATGGAATGGGTGAGTAGATAGGCAGAATGCTTTTTGTCGTGTGTTAGAAAAATTTTTGTTTTGTTTTTCATTAAATACTGCTACAACTATAAAATTAGTTTTACCAAAACTAGAAGGAAGATGAGAAAAAGAGGATGGGAAAACTGTTTTTTCAACAGTGCTGCTTTAAATAAGATTTTTTTCTATGTTTGGCAAGCTGAGAGACTTATATTCATGAGACAGATGTTTCATGAGAACATAAACCCTGAATGTACCATATTTAACTTCACCATTGCCTTCTATTTCTCACTGGTGGAATAGTAATTATTTTTGTTCTAGAAATTCAGAAAGAGATGTGAAATGCCAGTATGAAACAACTTGGGAACCTGAAGTCCAGTTTTCATAAGTCACAGAGGGGTGTTGGAGTTTTGGGATATCCACCCTGTACTGCTGTGAGCAGAAAAGGTAGCTCTTTCCTAACTGGATTTTCTCCCAGTCCAATTATACCAGTCTCTGCAGGGTTCTCAGTCCGAGCAACCATCCCATTTTGAGAAAGTAAATACACATATTGGAGTGGACCTGGACAGATGTGACTACCTCAGGATCTAGGAAAGTACCTGTGAAACATCCCATCACAAGTTATAGCTGCAGCTCTAAGTCTCCTTGGCAGTCATTTCCTGGGTCTTTCAAAATAATTCAGGCTCCCAAAACAACAGATTGGTGCTTAGATTCATGGTGTTGGCACGGCTGCTGTTTTCACAGCTATAGCTACAGCCCAGCCTCCCAGGTGTCCAATTCAGTTATGTGTATAGTCTCTTGCAACTGGCAGCTTCACAGCATCCAGAGCACTGCTGCAACTTTCCCTACTGATTAGCTGCTTGGAGCACTAGCTCCAGCATTGAGGCCTTGAAGATGGACTATTACAGAAGCTGGGAACGTCTAGTTGGTGAATGATATATAATTCACATAAAGTGCCTAGCACTCTCTATCCTGTAAACCTTGTAGCAGAAGGGCCAGATTAAAGTCCTTAACAGCTGGAACATCTGCATAAACAGTCAAGTGACACCAGCTGTGTCTGAAAGAGGTACCGTAAATGGGGAGAGAGACCGAGAAGCCTAATTTCATGTGAGATGCACAGTGGAACAAGTTATCAGTCTTGGTGCTATCAAATCCAGCTCCTTAGTCCTTCTACTTCCTTCTCTCACTCTCCACTATGGTGGATCCTGGATGCTCATTCAAATCTGGTTAGCACCACCAGGAGTTTGATCAGATAAAAGACCCCCAAATACTTCTAAAAATGGAGCCCAAAGACTTTTGTAAAAAACTGTGCTGGTGCAGATGCATGTGCCCCCAGCTGGCCATGTGGACACCTTTTCAGATAAATGTGAGGCTCCCTGTTGCCTGCAGTGCGTACTAGAGGTTCAGGCTGGCCCAGCTCATAGAAATGGTGCTCAGTGAATGCAGATCTTGCAGCATCACGAAGTTCTAAGAAGTGAAATTGCACCTGTGCAGTGGGATCTAGCTGAATTTGGGCTTTGCAGGCCCACAGAAGGATGGCAGTGCTGAACTGTGAGCTCAGTTCCTCCTGTTTTTTCATTCCTTCCACCCCCCTAGTTTCACAAACCTCTATTTGCCAAAACTGGTCTTGAAACCCCTTATATACTTGTGGTGGTTAAAAAAAACAGCTGGGAATTAAACTCCAAATAAGCCACTCTCCTTCCCCCCAGTCCCCTTCTGGTGAGAGAGAGAGACAGAGGGCAGAAACTATGGGTTGAGATAACAATTTACTGAAAACAGCAATGGAATAAAAAACACACAGTAACAACAACAATACTAATAACAAAAGTATACAAAAGAAAAGGTGCTTTACACAAAAAAGATGTTCACCATCTTAATTCTGTGTGGCTGCCATGACAAAGACAAGTTGGCAGAGGCTCTCCAGAGCTGGTCTTCCCCATCTCCATGCCCAACACAGTGAAAAATGATGATGGACAACCTCCCCAAAAGCTGGATCATTCACACAGTGCTGCAGTGCCCACCTCCAGACTGCTCAACTCCACTGATTTAATTCCGTGTGGTGCCGCTGTGTCGGACCTGCCTGCTTGGCTCCGCTGGACTCGGCTGGGGCTCAGCTCAGGCTCATCTCAATGCACTTCAGAGCTGAGTCTTGGCTGAGTTTGCTGCTTTTGGAGATGTGCCATGGATCAGATGTGCACTGCCTGGAGCTGCATTCTCTGAGGGACAGGAAGGGCAGCAGCAGGAGTGGTACAGAGTCCTCAGTGCTGGTCCCAGTGGATTCCCCAAGGAAGAAACGGAACAAAACAGTGCACTTCTATCCTGAGGTTGTTTTTTAATTCCCTCAAAGCTGTGCCCTGAGCCATGCAGTGGGTGGTATAGAACAGCAATTCAGCCACATCCACACAGCTCTAGGCTCCGCTCCTGTGGGAGCAAACCAAAGACAATATTTCTGACACTTTCTGAAAGGAATGTGAGATACATGAGCCATGGAATCAGATTCCAGGTTGAAAGAGACCTCTCCAAGTTATCTTGCCCAACCTGCTTAAGCAGGGTCACCTAGAACAGGTACTCTGGGACCAGGCCTGGATAGCTTTTAAATATCTCCATGGATGTAGAGTGTGCAACCTGTGCCAGTGCTCCATTGCCCTCACAGTTCAGATTAAACCTTCAGTGTTTACTGACTCCTGTTCTGTCACATATCACCACGAAAATAGCCTGGCTTCATCTTGCCTACTGCCTCCATTCAGATATTAACTTACTTTGATGGGATTACCCCCCTTGTCAGACTCAATAAAGCTCCATTCATATGAATGCTCCAGGATGCTCCAGCCCCTAAATCTTCTCTGTGGCCCTTCAGTGGATGGTCTCCATGTCTTTTTGTCCAGTGCTGAACAGAGGGGAAGGATGATGTTTCTTGACCTGCATGAGGCAGTACTCCTCCTAATGAAGCTCAGGACATTTAGCCTTCTTTGGTTAAAGCTCAGTCACATTCTTACAAAAATATAATGAAAGCAACACAAAATGCTATGTTTTTTACTTCTTGCCTAATCTTGTGAGTCCAAATAATGAAATATAGTTGTGCCTAAATTTTGAATTTCAAATGAGCTGAACTAGGTCTTGCACAGTAAAGAACAAGCAGAAGTCAAAAGTTGTGTTGAATCCAAGACAGTACTACACTCTGATGCACCTTTATATGTCAGGGTAGTTCTATTAACTGAAGTGGGATCAGCTTTGTATGGATAAAGCCTCCAGAATACATGGAATGACTCCATCCTCTCCTAGGTCTCTTTACCTAGACCTATGAGCAAATGACTAGCAAAGTATTTTGAAAGTTGTTAAATTATTATTTGAGTCCTATTCACACCAATATATTAGTTTGAGAAAGTATTTGACTAATTTCAGCAAACCCAAAAAGTCTACACCTGTTCAATAGCAAACACTTTGTATTTTCTGTGCCTCAGGTATGTATGCGAAATGAAAGCTTGATAGAAATATAATCTATGTATCTCAACAGTTTGTTTACAAAAGTCTCAAGTTAGATATCTGAAATGACACATTCTGATATCAGTTCTGATTTTCAACAAGACAAGATCCCCCACCCACCTCATAATGAGTGTTCTGTTATCAACAATTCATGAAATCCTGTACGAAAAGGAAGTACCTGGCATTTCCATATTCACTGAAGGCATCAGTTAGTGGAGTCAAACTACCTCATTGCTCTCTTTCAAGGATACTATGCTATCTTTAGAATATAAAGATGATCTAAAGTAATTCTGAATACAGTAAGAGGTTGTATATTTCTCTGAAATTGGTGTTAATTTGATACTTCCGTCACACTCTGCACTGGCTTTGAGATTCTCTTAGAATATGCCATCAGAAACATCACTGCATTTCTGGACAGCTTTTTTTTTAGCTTTGTCTTCTCTTCATTACACTGTTATTTATTTAACTTATGTGATGTAACACTGTTAAATTGGACTTTGCTTATATTCCATAACATATTGGTTTGAATTACTATGCTCAAACCTCCCAGTAAGCAAAAGCAAAACTGGAGAGATCAAATCCTTGATAAGATTACAATCCCGTCTTGTAAGTAATATTAAAATTGACTCCCTGAATATAATCAAGAATTTGTCTTGTTATCTTTAATTGATCTCCCTAGAAAGACAGTATAGACTGCAAATGAAATTGCAGTACATTACAAATCACAGAAATAATATAAAATCAGATAGTAAATCAAAATAGCAGTTTGTGTCCATCTTGGCACTTAAAAGTTATAACTTGTCACTAACTGACAGGAGAGGTCAGCTCCTGTTTATAGGAACAGTAAGTAAAAGAAGACAACCAGGGCAAGACAAAATTGTGCATTAAATATCAAGATGTCTTCCCTTTTTGTGAGTGCCACTAGACTTAATAAACCTATGAAGAAAATCTGGAACAAACGTAACATTTCTTAAAATATGTACTTTGGCATTACCAATCACAGTGGATTCAAGACACGTAAATCTCATTGATGCCTTTATTTGAGATAAGTTGAATAATTTTATCTCCCTGCTGTATTTTCTACAAGGCAGTAGGCTGGAATCCCAGATTCCAGCTATTTTAAATGTTTGCAAACTCCTGGACCAATGGTTTGTAGTTAGGTGCTTGGCAAGTCCCTCAAGGTCCCTTCTTGAGGGACGGTGCACAGTCCTTTAGTTTTTGCAGCCATCACCTCTCTGGAAATGGTCCAAGATACACAGCCTGTTGTTGATCCCCCTGCATGCTACTGCCCTTGCACAGATTTGTCCAACTCTTGGCTTTCTCAGCTCATCATTTCTTATAGATTCAATCGGATATCTGGTCCCTGGAGCATACTAGTTCCTTGGAGACTGTCACATGCTGTGTGTCAACATGTCCTTTTAATCTCTTCAGCCTGCTCTTTTCCAGTTATTATTTCTGTGTCTGTACCCATAGATTCCCAGAGAAATTATTCACAGACACTCACAGAGAAAGGGTGATTCTTTTTTGTTGACTAAAACAGGGCAACCTGGATAAGTGCATATGAGGAAAATGGTGAAGAGGTTTTCCTCTGCAGCCTGAAAAGAAATGATAACCAGGTTTATGAAATAGCTTTCAATAGTGCTGACACTTTCTGCCAATGCTGCTTATGCTAATTCTCTCCAGTGAAGTCAAGGCTGAAATTTATATTTATAAACAGTTCTAGCTTCTTGTGCATGTTGATATTCCTGTGACTATATTGTGGGTTATATGTAGTTACTTCAATTATTTTACTTTTTATAATATGCTGTGTGTTGCTGTATGTGTAGGTATATAAGAAAATACAGAAATATGTGTAAATACACAGTGGAATACTTTTGATCAGTAGTATACTTAAAATGAATGAATGCCCTGCCTTATTGCAAGTAAGTCATAATGCTTAAATACTTGGTAGTGTATGCTTAATATCATTATTTGTGATCTGTGTTACTTGAGCACTTAAACTCCCCCAACCTAATCCCCTACTCTATCAAGTATTGTGCAAACAACTAAATCAGCTGAGTTCCTCTGCCTTTATACCAATAGTAATGGTTCTCCATGGATAAAAAGAAGAATGCTGTGTTCAGTATATCTCCATACAGTTCTGAGTGCAACGCAACCACACGGATAACTCATTATAATATTCTGCATTTCGGTTAGATGTAGGATTAAAGAATTATTGGAAAATTCTCTTCATGGTTAACTATGAGTTCAACACAAGATGCTCATGGCTTTATCCAGTCTTCAAAATCTCCAAGGACAGAGACTACCTAAACTCTTTGGGAAGACTGGTTCTTTCAAGCTCCTTTCATGGTAAAATTTTCTTTTCCTTATATTTAATCTGAACCTCTGTTATTTCAACTTATGTCCATTTCATCCTCCCACCACACAACTCTGTGAAGAACCATTCTTGATGCTCTCCTTGTAGGTTCTGGTATTCTTGTTCCTTGTGAAATTATCTCTCCTCCAAGCTGAGCAAACCCAGTTCCTTCTGTGACAGTAAACTAAATTTTTGTGAACATCCATGACAATCTTGTACAAATCCCCACAGACAATATATTTTTTTATATTATTTCACTGAAAAATCAGTTTTTGTTGCGTCTGTATTGTCTGATTGTTGTGTGGTTCAATGCAATGTGCTGGAAGGTCAAATACACCTAAAATAAATATTTATCTTAATTTTATTTTGAATTGAAAGGAGACTCAAGGGAGAAATTTAGAATGGTGAGAATGGAGACCTATTGTTTTATTGCTTCTCATGGTTATGAAAACCATGACACGACAGAGTATCATGACAAACAGCAATGATTACAATTCAGAAACAACAAAAGGATCTTTAAAGGAAAGAAGTATAATCCACACCTGAATGGTTGAAAGCCACTACAGGTCTGTAAAATTCTACTGTCTCCATGATAGAAAAAATCTTATATACAACAGACAGCATTTACCACAGTTTGGCTATGAAACTCCTCCAGGAGAATTTTGAGACAAATTTCAGAATACTTAAGCTGTTCAAATTACTTTTCAAATATTTTTAGATTCTAATTTGAAATTATTAGTCAGCAAATATGGTTATTTTTTCTGAATCAATAACAAAAGAACCAAAATTGATTTTCAAACCAATGAATAGTTCTTTCAAACACTATTTGTAACAAATTGATTAAAAAAACCAAAATTCACTGTGCAACATACCCAGAGGAAAAAAATCTCTCCCTTGAAGAGGTCAGGATCAAATTGCAAATGGGTCACAATGAATGCAATAAACAACAAGGCAGGGAGAAGAAAAAATTGAAAGGATAGGGATAAAAATGTGTAATAGTTTCATGACTTGCCACACTGACACGCACAGAGCACGGAAGTTACAAATCATGTGGAAGTTTTGCCTTGTTTTATGTCCCTGACTAGAAGCTTCATTTCAAGTCAGTATGTAAACAAAGTGGTGCAGGTAAAAGTGATAGATGTTGATCCAGAGGCTCTGGACTGCAGCTGTGAGAAAGGTATTTCCTGACACACACTGTGCAACTGCAGGTTTTTTCCCTAAAAGTTCTGACTAAGTGGAGCCCTGTAAAGGTTCTGAGTGTTAACATCCAATATAACATAGAGAATTTATGTAGTGCTGTGAAAGTATTTACATTTTTGTCTCTTTCTGTCTGCATTATTTTAGTCATTGTTTTAGTTAAATTGGACAGCTTTATTTTTAACATTATCAGTATCCCAGTATCAAGTCACAGCTCAATGCAGTTCTTGGGTTTGTCTCTAGTCTTGTATTTAAAATTTGATAGGATTTATTCTTTATAGTCTATACAATTTATGACACTTTTACACTCAAGATACATTAAATTAGTTTTGTACCTTTGTTCTGTCAACACAGTTAAAAAAAATAGTCCACTTTTGCTTTTACATCTCAATGTAATTTTTGTAGAATGAACAGTCATGGTCAAAGAAACTTTCAAAGTGAGTCATAGTATTTTTGGTTTTCGTGTCACTGTCACCCTTTATCAGACAGCTGAAAATGTACATTTGATCAGAAAAGATGAATAGTCCTACCATCAAACTATGACAATGGACAAAGTAAATGTTGGAAAAAACTCCAAGTAAGCCCTTCCTGGAAGGGGTCATTATAACAGGCAGAGGAAACACAAACCAAGCTGTGCAGGTTCTGTACCAGTGCTAGCCTGTTGAGTGTGCAGTGTGGATGGATCACAGAAGAAAAAAAGGACAGGGATGGTGCTTCACTGCTTCTAAAAGACATTTGAATGGTGTCTATGCAAGAGAAACCAAGGATAAGTGCAAAATTCGCGACTGATTTCTAGCTTGACTTGAGTTCGTGGCGGTACCTAAGATTGCAAAGGTGCTCCAGATGGAACTTTAACTGTGTCTTCCCTGGGAAGATCTGGTCATCTTTGTTAATCTTTGGCGTATATTAGGATGGATAAAGAGGCTCTTCTGTTTAATTGTATTAGTTCACTTGATTTTAGTTAATGGCATTGCAGAGCTGGACTAACATATCTGAAGTCATGTTAATTGACCATGTTGTCATGTCCCTATCCCTGATGTTTTCTCCTGAGGCTAACTGAGCCTGAAATGCAGTAGCCTATTTTGTCAAGGGCTTTTTAATTGGGTTAAAGTCTCCTGAGCAAGCAGCACGAAGAGTTTCACGTTTACCCTGAATGGAGTGTATAAATGAGTGCAAAACTTCTGCAAACCTCTTAGCACTGGATGAATTTCCCTTTAAAATTCCCTATCTCAGTTAAAGAATTAAACATAAAAATGGGTATTCCGATGATTAGTTGCATTTTAGAATACCTGGTATATGTAAATTGGTTTCAAAAATTAGGCTTCTGAGGGGAAAATTTGATTAAATCCCTAGAAACAATAAATCAGCTATAAAAATAAGCAAAGTAAAACTTTTTTTCCCCTATATGGGTACCTTCTTTTGTGGGAAGTAGTCCAGATATGATATTGGCATAAGACAGCGAAATAGTGTTTACGAATGTGCAGCACTACTTTGTGAATACATGTTGAAATAAATCAGTTGTTCATTGCCCTTTGAAAATGATAACATAAAGAAAATGATTCCTTTAATTTCCAGCAGCAATATCTTTAGCAAGACTAGTTCAATGATTTTGTTCTTATTTTTAAACAGCCAAAGCACGTGGAAAATGATTGATAATAAAGATAATGGAAAGATATCTTAAAGTGATCTCTTTATTTTCTGTGATAGAGCAGCTTATAAGAAATGCATTTTTGGAAAGCATCTAGTAGCAGGCATTTTCATTTATATCTTAATTAAATCATACATCTTCATTAATTTCTCTGTTAACCATTCAAAATTAAACCTGCATTTTTCTTCAAGGACACCGAAATCTGAAATCACCTGTGAATTATTGTACTATCATTCACATAAATTTTATTAAAATTTGA
This sequence comes from Irena cyanogastra, assembly GCA_013397155.1. NCBI lineage: Eukaryota > Metazoa > Chordata > Aves > Passeriformes > Irenidae > Irena > Irena cyanogastra. The sequence goes on along the minus strand of VWZV01009302.1, from coordinate 149,415 downwards.
ATATCCTTCTGCTCTGATGACAAAGATGACAACTATAGATAAGGTAACTTTTGAAATGCAAAGAAATGCAAAAAAAATGCAAATTGCATTTTTGCTTCCTTAAATGACCTTTTATTTCCAGTGTTTATTAGAATGTTAAATATTCTTTTCCTGCATTGGAAATATACAGATTTTTGTGTGAAATTAAGAAAACAGTTTATTTCAGGTGTAAAGCTAGGAGGTTTTTTTCTGTGCTGTAACAAGGTGAGTACAGTCCAGTGTAGGCCATGAAATAAAATCTCAGGTAGCTCTTCAGCGCAGATTTTACATAATAATATTATTTGTGAAATAATTGATATGGTCTGGGAAAGGTACTGCTAAACCCATGATAATCTTTTCTAGATTGTGAATGATTTAAGAATATAAAGCACACTAAACTTTATATCAAATGATGTTGTTGTGGTTTGAGACGGGCCAAATGCCAGGCACCCATGAAAGCCTCTCGCTCACTCCCCGCTGCAGCTAGACAGGGGAGAAAATATAATGAAGGGTTCCTTGTTTTGATTTCATCTTAAACGTGTATCACAGAGGCGTTACCAACATCTCCAATTGGCCCAGCCTTGGCCAGCAGCATGTCCATCTTTGGAGCCATCAGGGTTGGCTGTGCCAGATGTGGTGGGAGCTTCCAGCAGCTTCTCACAGAAGCCACCTCTGTGGCCCAGCCTACTACCAAAAACCAGGCCATGCAAAACCAACACAGATGTAATCAAGGTAAATCTAAATAGTCACATTTAAGCTGGTATATTTTTTCATGCTTCTTAGTATTTCTGCAAACATTTTTTTTTAATCTTGCCTATATTTACCTAAAGTTCTATAGTTCTGGTTAAATAAATTTGTATCAAAGTAATGTGGAATTTTCTGGGAAAAAAGTCCGTGGTTTCTGTGCCAAAGTTATTGTTATTACCTATTGCTAGGTCTGTCAGATCAGCTGAAAACAGCAAGGATATCATAAAGAGTAATCCCTCCAAAACTAACAGACTCAGTGAAATTCATTTACATAAGTGGAATGGAGGGAAAATTTTCGTCTACTAAGAAATGGGGAACAAAAATCTAGAGTGGACTGGAAACAAGGACAGAGTAGAAATGGAAGAATGAGATCATTAGGTCAAGTCCTTCAATCAGCTAGTCTATTTTTCAGATCCAAGCTAACTCACTGACAAACGCACATTATTACTCTTCAATCACACCTCAAGTCTGCAAGCCTCTTGATGCCTAGAAACTTTGAATTGTTTTGCATGATTTATGCAGTCACATTTCAACTTAAGAATTTTAGTCTGCTCAGCAGCCATTATCTTACAGAAGAAGTAGATGGTAGGGTTAAAGGCAGACCAATGTCATCCTATTTTTCACATAAATTTTTATTTTAATTTCTGAAGTCTAACCTCTTTGTAAAAGAGGTAATATTAAAAATGCTATATGAAAAAATTATGTAGACAGAACCAAATCTGCATAACCAAATTGAATTAATTAGAAAAAGTCTTTATAGCCAACACTAGGATTTAAATATGACTTTGAGGCTATGTAATCTCTAAGAGATAATGGTTTTGAAAATAGGAGGATTATTTTCTAGTTTGAATGTGTAAAAATGTTATAAATAACTCCTGCAAACCCCCCAAAATGCCAGTCATCTACATGGTGGTATATCTGCACATTCATAGGGCAGAATGAGACAAACAGGTCCATCTGCAGATCCATTGTCTACTCCAATTAGTCATCTCATTTGGAAAACTGAGCCTGAATCATTTTTGTCTGGCAGCTCTTATGCGAAAGATCACAGCAATAATGTGAGATGTTGAAATGCTAAAAAGTCATCCTCTCGAGAGGGTTTTGCCAGTTAGGAAAGGACTGGGAAATCTTTGTTACAAGAGGCAACTCAGTGTGATTCAGGATCAGAAATGGGAAAGAAAGGTGGGAGGAGGAACAAAGAAAAGAAATTAAAACATTTAAGAGAAATTTGAGAAAAGAAATATTAAAAGGTTTCAACACTGGTCTAGCTGGTTGTGCGAACTGAGGTGTGGAAGCTGGTCTTGATCTTGTTCATTGGGTGGCTGCACTTTGTACAGCTGGCAGGGTGGGGATTGGGCTGGTGGAAATGAAAAGCCATGAGTGAAAGCATCAATAAGAGTCTGGTGTTGAATGTCTATTGACATTCTATTGAACGCCCTTTTGTAGACTAGAGCTGGTAGCCTGGTATCCAAATGCTTCAAAGTTTTGTGTGGCTTATCTGCCAAATATTGTGAGATTGGGAGACATTATTAACACTTGAAGGAAGACCAACACAGAAAAAAATGAAAAGCAGATTGTTGTGTCTTAGGACATAAATAGAGTTAGTGACAGAGGAAGAGATTCATCCTATGTCTCCTGCTTGACACGGATCATTTCCTTTTTCTGAACTTAGGTACTGTCTTGTATCTTGTAACAATGATGTACATCTTTCAGAAATCTGCCTTTATCTCTGCCTTAAAGTGGAAGATGATAACCTGGTTCAGACAACAAAACTACTGCTATTGAATTTCAGACAGATTTTTAATAAACACTTTTTATTGAGTGTAGACATTTCAGAACCACAGCAAAGAATTCTCATGGATAAAAATGAATAAAGATTCAGATTAAGTGTCTGCAGTGAGATGACTGGCTATGCAGTCAATGTGGTCTAAGATTTAACCTCTTACCCAAGGCATAGCAATTTGGAATTTGTGCATTTATAGTTAGAAGAATTTCCCTGATAATGCTAGAATCTAGACAGACTATGGCAACGCAGGCTAGTGAGTGTCATCCTGTTACATACCAGAATCAAGGCAAGACCAGAGTAAAAGTCAGGTCCCTCTGAAGACCCTAAGAATATAGACCATGCTGCTTTCCCATTCAGTTTTAAGAATAAAACATCAGCCCTACACTGGCAGCTCTGGAAAACAATAGCTTCCCAAAGCCTTATTGCTTTCCAAACATGATTAGGATCAATGTCAGAACAGGAACTGAGTCCCCAGCCTAGAATAAACCAGGTCCTGTCAGCTAAGTCTGACAATATGAGTTTATTGTACCACTGACATTTGTGTGGGTATGGACATTACATTCATTTAACTGCAAAATTCTTAACTGATTGCAAATTTGATTAACCTCACAAATACTTGCTTTCAAAAACTGGAGCATTAAGGTCACACCTCCTTCTAACATTCAGTGTTTCATTCTTATTGTCCTAAACAGAGAAAATTATTTCTTCAAGGACTCAGTTGTGATTTAGATGTGCTGGAAACATCCTAGATTCCATTTTCTGGAAATACCCTGGATTCCCTTGTTTAATGAGATACTATTCTCTGAGTGATAAAATAACGCTGTGAAATAGAGAATTGCCTTGGTAGGAAAAGATGATTTGAAATATCTTTGTAAATGATTGTTATGTCTGTTTCTCCTATTGTGTTTTTTAGTATTATTATTTAAAAATTCATTATTTTCCCCATAAAAATATTGCCAAATACAAAAGCTGAGAGAAATTTCAACAGGAATAATCCTCTTTATATTTGAAGAGGGTTAGTCTTTTCTATTTTTCATTTGAAAGTTCCCTGCTTAAACTTCTGAGTTGTCCATTCAAGGAGCAGGAACTGTATCAGGAATCCTGGATGAAAAAATAATCATGTAGCAGAAAAGATGATACAGTTCAGCCGTTACAGTGAGTGACAGAGCTACATGTAAAAGCACTTTTTGAAATGGTTTTGAGTAGCAAGAACACTCTGTGAGACCAGGATAGGTTTATATGCAGTTCACAAAACTCTGTCAAGGCTACAGCCATGGCTGTGGATTATGGTACCTAAGCCTATTGCCATTCTTGCTGTAAGCTGCTCTCCTTATCTAATTGTAAAAGCTGCAGTCCTTCTGTGGTGCTTAGTGTGTTAAGGGAATTTTTTTGGGAAGTTGGATGCCAGCATTTCCTTCAGTGCAGTAGCACTGGGAGCTTACATGTGGCCAAAACACGACTGCAGTTCCTTTCTTGCTGCACAAGAAGCAGCACCTGCACTGCTGCGTGAACAGCACGAGCTCTCCCAGCTGTGTGATGTGACACCAAGCTGTGTGTCTGCCAAGTAATGTGACAAAACCATGTTTTCCCTTTGTGTGACAAAAGTAGGGATACAGTTACAATGGACGTGGAAGGGAAGATTTTAGTCATTACATTGAGTCTGTGTCTCTGTGCTTCTTTTGGACACAGACATTTGAACCCTGTGATTTAGCACTACCTTCCTTAAGTAAATCTGGCAGAGCTTCATACATTATCCAGGTAGTCCAGAGGCTTCTTTCCATAACTGTTCTGCAGTCAGGATGCTTGATGGAGACAAAGCAGATGAAGCTCTGAGCTTAACATGCCCAATCCTTGTTTTCTTAGTTTGAAATATATCTACCCCATCATTTTTTAATATTTACAATTAAAGGAAATTAGTTAGGCATTTAAGATAGCTATTCCATCAAGCTAATGATCTGTGAACTAAGCAGTATTCTGATGAACTCCAGAGTGGCTGAATTACAGATCCAGGGACTGGGGGCTCCCAGATCAGCCTGTGATGCTGTGAACTTGCAGTTGTCCAAACGTGCCCTGCAACAAGTCATTGCTGTGGTCTGCAATAAAAATAAAGCATTGTTATTTCTTGTGTCACAGGTACAACAGACATGCATTATCAGGCATGATCAATATCACCTTTATTTGCTTTGCATAACTTAATTGATATAATATGATACAAATTTTATATATTTAGTCCAAAGATTCTGCCTTTGAAAATAGGGACTGTTAGAATCATGAAGAATTAGATTTCAAGGAAAAGAGCTTTGTCTTTTTTATTTCAAAAGTAGTAAAAAAAAAATATTTATATAAAAATACCCAAATAAACTAAATTGGTGGCCAAATAAGATGTGCACAAATTTTAGGGGTCTAAAAACTGCATATTTAATTCAGAATTAAACACTTGAGACTCCATTCATAGCAAATATAAACAAAAATCGATACAATTAATCTGATCTATCATTTTAGGGAGATAAATAATTGTCTAGACGTGCCTTCCTTTTTCTCTGCTGTCTATAGCAGAATCATGGGGTGATTAGCTCTGCCCCATAAACTAAGGTTTGGGTTCCTTAGCAGGAGAAATGAAAACCCTCACCTTTGATGAGTCTTCTAGTTTATACTGGAAGAGGAAACAGCTTCACAGACTGACTCGCTCCAGCTAAATAGTAGAACTGAAAAGCCATTTGTTGTGATTTTGAGATTTTTTTTTTTCTTTCCATCTTTCTTATCAATACTAAAGTATTATTTTGGAAATAAAGTTCTAGCAGGATAAATTGTTCATACAGATCTGATCTAAATAACTTGGCAGAGGCATATTCTTTTGGAGTGGAAAATCTGATGTCCAATCCCTCTTCTACCAGAATATAATGAATACTCTAACTGTGCAGCATGGTGACAACTATGAAGATCTGCTTTGTTTTTTAAAAATCCAGACTTCAATCTTTCTGAGGAGAAATGTAGAAGGAAAGTAATCTCTGGTCTTTCACAGACACATTACTAGAAGAGGAAAAACACATTTGACATGTATCTTTTTCTTATCTGTTACTCAAAATTATCAAGAAATACCTCCCTACTTTAAATAGGGCAGAGAAAAAAAGAAAAATTATGTAGCCATTTTTAATATTCATTATTATGTCATAAATGATCTTGTTTTTCCAATAGAATTTGGTTATTTCTAATTAAATGTTTTCCGGCTATTGAATCTACAGCTGCATTTTTCTTTTCAAGCAAAACATAAAATGTAACAATCCTTGTCATATTTGGGGAACTTAGAAGCTAGCTGGTCAGATCCTGCCATTTGGTCTTTACTTTATTGTTCTTTAGGTGCCAGTTATGGTCAATCCGTTATGTTTAAATTGTTGGCCATCACTGTCTCCCACTTTTTCAACTGACAGGACACAGCAGGAGAGGAATTTCAAAATGTCTGGCAAACTCATTACTCCTCCTAACTACTGCTGTGCTCAGCTAACTGGAGTTGTGGCAGCATAAGCCTTAAATGGCTGGCAGCATACTAAACATCCTATTCATTAGCTCTCTCTTTTCCTTTTTTTTGCACACTTTGTTTTTTTATTTTCTATTAAATCTGCTCTCAGAAGAAACTTTCAGTCACCTGAATGAACAGCAAATCAAAAGATAATGTATTTCAAAGGAAAAATTAAGGTAACAGAATTTTCCTACATGGAAGTTTCTCTACATAACATGTTACATACTGTCAAAGTATATTCTTATGCTGCCAATTTTTTTTCCTTCCCAAGTACTACTCAACACATAGATTAACAAAGTCACCTATGCATCAGGTTTGGGGGTAATAGCAAAGAAAAGACACAGACTTCTGTGTCTTTGTGCCTTCTGTGATTGCTTTTTGGAGTGATGTACAGCTGATACACATTTTCTGATAAATCTCAGGATCCAGGATGTATCTGGGTTCTTGCCTAGCCCATACACCAAAACTCGTTGCTTTTGTAAGATGCTCATTCTGTTTGATTATTTTTTTCCCCCAGAAAGGGGTAACTGGATTGAGAAGACATTAAGAGTGCGCTGTATATGTTTTCTAGGGAATGTTTTCTGCAAAGTCCAAATGCAAGGATTTTTTGATCACCACAGACTGAAGCTTAACTCCCTACATGGGATGCAGATAATCTCCATCATCATCAGAAATTGCCAATGTGATTTAGAGAAATTAAAGGCACGGAGGAACTTTGTGTCACAACCAACTCTTGAAGACTCCTCAGGGAGTCCTATAAAAATGAGTTTTTCAGTAGTCCCAGAGAGATCTGAACAGACTAATGCTGATGATCACACCTTTACACCACCATCCCTCCCAGATTTCCTATTGCCTGCCTCATGCCTTAGACTTTTCACAAGAATATACTTCGACAGTAACTGCTTTTATGTGCAGTTCTGTGCGCCCAAATTTTGTTCTCTTCAAGCTACGTTGCTTCTCCCAGTAGAGAAGGAACACTGAGGAGACTTGGTATCTCAAGCTTCTCTGCCACTAGGGAACTAGGATTTGGTAGTACAGGTGATAGCACCGTGTTAGGTTAAAGAGAGGAATATCCCTCGTTTAAGTTCCTTTTGTTGGCTTTGCTGAGTTGGTAGATTAACTTCGCTTGAAAGATGCTCTTGGCAAGTGTGTTTAAGGAGATATTTCTGGAGTAACTTTGGTTTTCCTTTCTCAGCAGACTTGTTATGAGTTCATGCAGTGATGCCTAGGTAATTCTTTGGCATTTTGGAAATGTCTGGAAGTGAACGTTTTAAAATTTTCATGTTTAAAAATGTTAACAGAGAAATGCCATGAAGTTTATTGCACGTGCAGATATATGTAGATATAGAAAAATTTAGGTTAGAGACTGATATGATGGGGGTGCTTAAGATACTGACAAAACAGAACAGTTCTGAGGTTTAGAAAAAGACATTACCAAACTCTTTCATTAAAACTCCACAAGTTATTAGTTATCATCCCTGCGTCCACATTGCTGCTAGCCTTTAATGATTGTTTCATATATGAGTATCCTTCTAATGTATTTGGGATTATATTCTGCCTATTTGCAGTCTCATGCTTATTTTGTTCTTTACTTTATTTTTACCTGGATCCCTTCTATATTAAACCACTTGCATGTTTGACCCTTTGGTGTCATGATGCTCACATACATGCATATGCATAAAATGCATATGCAGAATGTTTGCCTATGGTATTGCAGTTTTACAGCCAGTGTCTTGGCTGAAAATTGAATGAAGGGGCCTTATTCATTTACCAACAAGTTGAAAATTAATCAGATTTTTTCTGACACTTCTGTTTATGGTTAATTTGACCCTTTGTCTCCTCATCCATTGGGTATCGTTGCCTCTATTTTCATTTACAGCAAAAAACTACTGCTTGCTTTGCATGTTTTTGCAAAATCACTATAGGAAGTAAATCCTGATAGAGATGCAAAAATGCTTTCCAGTAAAATAATTCAAGTTTGTGGGGAGTTTGTGTTATTAAACTCTTGCTTGCATTCTTTCTGACTTAAAGAGACATGGTTCTACAGATGATGTTTAAAGAACATGAAAATCATGGTACACACTATGATTGGGCAGTCTTTGCCAGTTTATTGACATATGCAGCCTAAATGGAAGAGGAGAAGGAATAGAGCAGAGAATCTTCTGCAGCCTGTGGATGACCGAGCAGGATCCTACAACCCACGGGAAGAAGACATCTACTCTGCATGGAGGACTCTACACTGGAGCACGTGGATATTTCCTAAAAGATTTGCGGTCCATGGAGAGCCCATGTTGGAGCAAGTTTTCACTGGAGGACTGCAGTCCATGGAGGGGCCCACACTGGAGAAGAAAAAAAGGATGGAGCAGCAGAAAGGAACTGCTATATATTGATTGTGACCCCATCATTCCTCATCCTCCTGCACTACTTGGAACAGGGAAAAAGTAGAGAAGCTGGGAATGAAGGAGCTAGGTTGAGCCTGGGAAGAAGGATGAATAGAAGGAAGATGTTGTTTTAACCTGCAAGCCCTTTTCATCTTTTGTCTCTCCCAGCAGATGCTTGTGAGAGTAGTGAAAAGGTGATAATGGCTGGGTGGGAATCCATCACCTGGCCAAATTCAAGCCACCACAGTAGGAAATGACAGGTTATAAATCTGTTTGCCACTTTTGCCAAAAGACAAACAAATCATAAGTTCATGACAAAGAAAATAATTCAACTTTAAAGATGCCAGTCAATCTTACAGATAAATTTAATCTTGCCCACCCAACAAAATGACAGTTACTCAACAGACACAACAGGGAAAATTCCATTACTTATAGTGATTCAAGGAGACCATTCAGAATAAGCATTATTGCTGGGCAGTAAATCCAAGTCAGTTATCAGACTTTTTATCTCTTACTTTTGTCTTTCTTTGATGATAAACCCTCATTTTACAACACAATATAATTCTTAGTTTGAGCAATTTTTATAAGAATGCCAAAGGATTTAATTTTTTGACAACACTGATTGTTGGGATATGTTTTATAGAAACTCATTACTTTTAACTTATTCATGTTCTTTCTCTGATGGAAACTTTAATTGTTCCTCAACTATTTAAGATAAGGCTCTTTTGAAATTTGTAGTTAAAAATACCATATGTCTAAACACAAACCATTGCATAATCCCTTTCTGATTCCATTGCTATGTGAATGCTAAGAAAATTGCCTACAATAAAACAAGGCAGTCTGATGCTATAACTGGATAACAAAGTAAAAAGAAATTTAAATGTAAAAAACCAAAACCCCCCAAATGAGTTATAAGCAACACTATCATTTGGGGAATTAATTAGAAATCTGATAATGCTCAAGCTACTTCCTTACCAAACTAAAAGACAAAATACATCTTTGTTTATGGTCTGGCTGAGATGGAGTTCACTTTCCCTTAGCAGCCCTCACAGTGCTGTGCTTTGCATTGGTAGCTTGAAAGATGTTGATAACACACCAGTGTTTTGACTACTTCTGGGCAGTGCTGGAATGGCATCACCTCTGTCTCTCAAAATCCTCTCCCTATCAAAGGGCCTGGAAGAGAACAAGATCTTGGGAGGAGACTCAACTAGGCCAGCTTACCCAAATTTACCAAAGGGATATTCCATACCATGTGACATCAGCTCAGATATAAAACCTAATGAAAGGAGGAGGAATGGGGTGGGGTGTATTTATTATTTCCAATGTTTGCCTTCTGAAGCAACCCTAGGTGTGCTGAAGCCCTGCTTCCCAGGAAGTGGCTGAACATCACCTGCTCAAGGGATGTAGAGGATAAAACTGATTTGAAAATTTTGTTTATGTACGTGCAAACTTTTGCTTTCACTTTAATAAAGTGCCTTATATCAACCTATAAATTGTTTTCCATCTTATCTCCGTTGCCTGATCCAGCTGGGAAGGGGAGTGGTAGAGAGGCTTGGTAGGCACCTGGCATCCAGCCAAGGTCAACCCACCACAGTCTTTCTAAGATGAAAGGTAAACAAGTAAAAGGAATGCCTCAATTGTCTCAATTAAAATGTAAAAATGCCCCTTAGGAATAACTAGATTAAAAAAAAAAACCTAAAAACAACCCAAAAAACCCAACTATTTAGTGAACAGAGAAATAAGGATTTTTGAATTTGTTCAAAGCTAGAATTTAACTCCTGATGGACCTGGGGGAAAATAAAGGGAAGTATCACAAAATAGACTAAATAAAAGGGTAAGACTCCTGACTTTCAAAGGAGTGTCAGAAGATCCTGATAGATAAACAAAGGCTGAATAACTGGTATTGAAAGAAAGCTATAACGCTATCACATAGATCACCTGTTTGTGAGCTTAAATTGCGAAAAACACAACCCAAAAGAGTGCTAAAGGAGTGAGTCTGGCAGCATTTAATTCTGAGTCTCAAAAAGACTGAAAGAGCCTTTCATTTCTTCTTCCCTGGAGTTATGAAGAAAGAGGGCTCTAGGTTTCCCTGAACTGAATACAGAACACTGTCTGGTTCCATACTTGGTTTAACCATACTCATCAGGACTACATATTCCAGTGAAATCTGACTCAAAAACAACCAAAAATGAGCTTAGAACAAAGTATTGTTAAATGCCATGAAATCTGGGATGACAATATGACTGTACTTATATGGTTTTGATGACATGTACTTTGGCTTGAAGTGCAGCTAAGACCGAAGCACGAATCAACAAAAATTAATTCTAAAGACAAGTTCAGGGAGTTAGATTTAAATGCACTTGAAATGTTTTTCATTTAAAGTTGCTCATGCCAAATACCCTAAGTGATCTTTGTTTATTGTACTTCTAACTATACTTAATTTTTTTTTCCACTCTATCTTAAGCATATAACCATCAGACTGAAAATGTAGAAGTACTACTCTTCATCCTCCACCCACTGTAAATGAAACTGTTTGTATAGGTATGTTGATCCTGCCAGAAATGCTACTGTGACACTCTTTGTCAACAAGTATATTTTGATCACTGATCACAGCCAAGATTTGAATGTGATTACTGGTCATTGCCCCTAACATTGCGCCCTCAACACACAGTAAATGACCACCTTGTGACTGAGAAAAAAATAAATTAAAGTTTCTTCAGACTTCAAAGAGAACTGGGTACTTGGTGAACTGGAAACCTGCTGATCACATGAAGTGTCCATGTCTGATTTTATGTTATCTGCACACCTAGAAACTAGATGCACAGGGTTTCAAAAGGATAGATACTTTTCTTTTGAAGAGTCTTTAAAGGTTACTAGATTAGATTATTGACTACTGAGAGAAAATGCATTGTATTCTGACAACTTGAGGGTTAAAATTCAGCATCCTGTATCATAAGCGTATGTTATGTGGGAAGACGGTCAGACATCTGTGGGTGAGACCTAGGGCAGTTAGTTTTCTCAGATGTAAGGAACTGATTGGGAGGAATACAGATTTCAGAGGGCCTCTGTAACTCTTCTTCAGGGAAGCCATGGATCTGTGCTGCTAAAAAAACTAGAACTATTTAAAAGCACGAGCCTGATATTGTTTCTACATCATACTTTTTCCTCAGGGTAATTTCATTCCTTTTACTTGGTTCACATTCACTAGATTAATGCATTGGTGACTAAAGCCTCAAAAATTAAAGTGAAGCTATACGGATTATTATATTTCGAAGGGCTATAAGATACCTTTAGTACTGAAAACACATCCTTTGGAATTATATTGCAGATTAAGAACATCATAAAACATCTTCCAAAGATCAAATGCAATGTCACGTCTTTAACTGATAGAGATCTCTGTATGTTCAAGATACTTTAGTCAGACTATTCTGCTTCACCCCAGCTGAGAATCCAGCTGCTGTTTCCTCATGATCACATAAGATTTTCTTATCTGGCAAAAACACTTGTCCAATTCCTATTCAAAAACAATTGTGCTGCACATTAGAAATGAGCTGAGCCTGGATTATTCATCAGACACCTGGTGTTGCATTTTCTTGCTACTAAATAGTCTCTTCACTCAGTGACATTACAAACTGTGTGTATCTCGTGGTTTTTTACCTTGCTGCCATGAAGTTTTCGTTGTGAAAGTTGATATTGCAACAGCACAATTGTCATGGAGTATGCTAATCAGTAAGCAGACACCTTGTGATTTCCACAAATCTGTTTTATTGGACAGAATTTAGGAATGGCGGAGTTCAATATACTAGCAGCTATTGGTTCTGTGATTGATTTGATGTTTAAACAGCAATTTTATTTCCTCAAAATTTTGATGCACTCAAAGTGCACTGCAACTTGAGCAAAACAATACCCCAGTTCTCCTTACATTAATGTTTTGTTACTGCTTTTCATGGGAACAGGGTTAGACTTTTTACTGAGTAATTCCCTTTCAAAGGGAAATTCTCTCCTGTGTTTGACAGAGATGCACAGAGCCTTGGAATTTGATAGCCAGGGAAAATAAGATTCATTGCACTCTCATTTTGAGCCTTAGATTTGAGGTTTTCTACAACAGAGTAGAAGCAGAAGTGTTTGGCAGTGGAGACTTTGACTTCTGTGCTATACACACCAATGATATCAGAACTTTTTGTTTACATCAGTATTACTTTGAAAAAATGTTAGTTTCTGTTCCTCCAAGGCCCATTTGTGGGTGTGTGTTGTAATGTATACCTTATATTAGCAAAAATTTCCTTGACTAATCCTCAGAAAGGGTAGAAAATTACTTAAAAATTAGCGACCTTAAATTTGCCCCTCCAATTGCATTCTTTATGACATTTTAGTCTAGTACTATATTTATATCCTCTTTTTGATTTTAAGTTTTTTTGCTATATAGTATTTTAAGTTTAATCAAAAGTCAACTTAGAAAGGCCATTCTGCCTAAGGGATATTTTTCCATTAAGTATTTGACATATTGGTGGCCTTGAGGGATTATTGGTTTTTGAAGAAATATTAGCAGCTGGAAATTTGCATTTTAATACAGTTCTCCTCAACTACTCAAGCAATTTTATTTTTAAGACTTGTGACAGGCTTCAAAGCCTTAGTTCGAAAGCAATCTTGCCAAGTAGTAGCTAACATAATTTTGCTACAAATGATTAAATTTCCTAATAGGTTTCCCTTTTCAAAATCCTGTTTGAGGTGTCTGTGAAATCAATACCAAAACTTCAAGATTTGTACTAGAACTAGCATTGCTAATTTGTCTGAACTACAGAGAACTGGAAAAGAACTCCACTCTAAATTCTCTAACCCAAAGAAAACAGAAAGTGAAAACTAAACCCAAACATGATGGAAGTAAGCTCTCTAAATCTAAGGAGGATTACAACCTCTGTAAAATGGGTATTCTGGACCAGCATTTTTGAAAATTATGGTTATATAAATAGGCTATCACGAACACCTTTGTTGTTTGATGATATCTGAGGCTTTTAGGTGAATCAGATGCAGGAAAAAAAAATTACAGTAAAATCAGAACAGACTATGGAAGTACCGATACCAACACTATGCATGTGATGCCTGACCCAGCTGCCATTCAAGAGAAAATGCCCATTGACTTCATGTGTTTTGTGTCAACATAACAAAGAATTTATGAGCCAGTGACAGTTTTGAAAGGTCTAGACTGAGACAATATTTCCTGACATGTTAGCACTGCTGGTTGAAATTAAGCAGACACAATTTAATCAAATGATCATACTAATCGTACATTGTAGTATGATAGATTGGGATTTTGAGGGTTTTTTTGCCTTTTTTTTTTTTTTTCAGTTGGTGGTTTTTTTCCTGAGAATGAAATTACAGGGCAAAGTTCGAAAGATATAGTTTAGCTAAATTTTTACATTGTAGAATATAGGTAAACCAGAACTGACTGTATTGTAGAATGGGGGAAAAAAGGCACTAGCTAGGAAAAGAACATTGTCCAACTTCTCCATACATCATCAAGTGTAACAATAGTCTTCACTTAACTCCTTTCAGAGGAAAATATGATGTGATTTCCCTTTCAGAAAAAAACCCAAAATTGTAAACCTGATCAAAAGCCCTGATGACTGTTGGGATGTTTCATATTGACCTTAAGATATCTCAGATTAAGTCTGAAATTTATTATTGGAACCCAAAGTATTTCAAACAAATACAGTAAGATTTCTGCTTACTTTACTGGTTTCTATAGAAAGAAAGACTTTTATTTATGATATCAGTGTGACTGACACATCATCTCATTACAACTGAAAGTCTCATTGCAACTGGTAGTTTCTCAACTGATTGTTCTGCCGTATTTCACACATGGACATGGAAGAGCTTCACTGAATATCACCATAGAAATTCTACTGGACAAAACCCCAGCCAGAATAAATTTTCAAATCAGACACTCATGAGTTTGACTTTAGTTCAAAACAATAAGACCATTTTTTTTAATGAATACATTTTGAGTGTGCTGTCTTTTGGTTTCTGAATTTTATTTTTGTTGGTTGTGGTATGAAATACTTTACATTGTTGAATTTCCAGAACTTACTTAAATAATGTCCCTTTCACCAACAATTTCTTTTCTAAATTCTTTCCCCAAACTGCCAAATGGACCCAAAGGGCCCACAGAAAGTCTGAATTCAACCACCATATCTGACCATGGCCTAAAGCAACATCTAGTCACATATTCTGACCCAGACCTTCACTTAGATTTTTTCATTGTTTCTTCATGAAACCATAGAATAGATTGAGTTGGAAAGGACCTTTTAAAAATCATCTATTTCAACCTCACTGCAATGAGCAAGGACATCTTCAACTAGGTCAGGTTGATCAGAACCCTGTCCAACCTGACTGTTTCCAAGGAGAGGGCATCTACCACCTCTCTGGACAACCTGCGCCAGTGTCTCACAACCCTCATTGTAAAAAACTTCTTTCTGATATCTAACCTAAATTGACTGTCCTTGAGTTTGGAACCATTTCCCCTTGTCCTGTCACTACAGACCCTGCTAAAAAGTTTGTCCCCATATTTCTTATAGGATTCCTTCAAGTACTGAAAGGCTGCAATAAGATCTCCTCTCAATAAACCTTGTCTTCTGCTGGCTGAGCTATCCTCATTTTCTCAGCCTTTCCTCTTTGGAGAGGTGCTCCATCCCTCTGATCATCTTGTTGGCTTCCTCTGAAATTGGCTTCCTCCAACAGGTCCATGTCCTTCCTCTGCTGGGGACCCCAGAGCTGGATGCAGGGTTCCGAGTGGGGTCTCTCTCACCAGAGCAGAGCAGAGGGGCAAAACCTCCCTCTCAATGCTGGCCATGCTGCTTCAGATACAGCTTAGGACACATTTGGCTCTCTGGGCTAAAAGTGCACATAGCTGGGTACCGTCCAGCCTTTCATCCACCAGCACCCCAAGATTTTTCTGGGAAGGGCTGCTCTCAATCCCATCATACCTCACCTGTATTGATAATGGGGATTGCCCTGACCTGGAGCAGGATCTTGCACCTGGCTTTGTTTATCCTCTTGAGTTCCCATGGGCCGCTTCTCAAGCCTGTCCAGGTCCATTTGGATGGCATCTCATCCTTCAGGGCTGTCAACCCCATCAATCCACTTGCCTTCCATGCTAGAAAGCCTGAAGAGTCTTCCAGAACAGTGAGCAAGTCTACAGATTAATCTTGTGTCGAGTGCATCTTGTCACAACTGCTGGTTGTGACATCTTCTGCTGGTTGCCATCTTCTATTCTACATTTACACTGAATGGCTACAGTGAGGTGAAGAAACAAATCAGGAAATAATTCTTAGATGTGTAAAATTATTTTAATAATGTTGGTCTGGTGTAATGATATTCCTCAGTAGAATGAAAGGAACATTTACTTTACAGCTTTTGTCAGATAGCGGCTGAAATTGGATTCCTCAGAGGAGTGGATGTGGTTTACTGTAAAAATAATCCAGTTTAACCTGTTCATCAAGTCTTTTAGATGTCCTCGAAAATTTTTATGTCTAAACAAAAATAGTTTCTGGTTTTTTTATGCAGATGTTTCTATTTCAATATCAACTTTTTCAAACTATAACAAGTCAAACTGTGATTAATCTGGTTTATCCTTAGGTTTCCATCATGTCTTTTCGGTTCTATAGGCTAATTTGCAGCTGCTAAATGATGGGAATGATAAATGTTTATTTGACTCAGTTTTAAGTGAATTTTCTCTCACTATTGTTTTAATTTCAAATCCAATTACACTATCATTATTAAGAGCAAGATCAGAAAACAGCTCTCTTAATTATAAAGTCAAAAATTGGTCTGGAAACTCTGGAAATGAGAAATTTAGGATATTTGGAACAATCTCAACCAATTAGATAAAAAGAATTTAAATAGGTAGGGGTTAACCCATTTGACATAATGACCTACAAAATAATGTTAAAAAAGAAATATGATTGTCTACACTACCCTGGGCTCATTAAAAATCCTCATTGATGAAACCTGAGTTTGTATGTGTGGGATGCAGTTGTACTTTGAAAGTTATGTATATATCCCTTTGGTATATTTCCTAAAAATGGAAAAATTTCAATTTGCTGGTAACTGAATACATCCCAAACCCCCAAAATTTCTTTTTAAACTGGTAATCATGTAACAAAATATGGATTTTTATCAGGCTTGGTAAGACCTGTGTGTTGATTTAAACACCTCAGGCAAATAAGATTCACACATAAGAATATCGTTACTGCTAGAGGCTGCAACTTTATTAACTTAATTAACATAATGATAGCTGGGGAGATGCAAAACAGCTATTTCACCCAATATCGCTAGCTAACAGGAGTGCTCCAGAGTGCTTTTACCTAGAATATATCAATCAAGTCAATAATAAAACAGCAATCTTCATTTACATTCCTTGGCAGCTGACAGTCAAATCCTTTTGCCTTTTTCTACTTGAGGCAGGGATCAAGGTGAAGTGTCAGTCTGTGTTTAAAATTTTCCTATGTGCTGGGGCAGGTCAACCACTAACTTGGAAAACTTGAAAATATCTGAAATTTTTCCCTTGAGTCTACCTTGGACTTTGTAATATGAGGTCATAGGTTTGAAATCAGCAGAAACTCCAAACTCCCATGTATTCTAAAACATTTGTCACTATAAACTCCTCTGAACTCCTGAGTTCCTTGGGTGTGTGAAACATGAGAAAATGAACACTGCAGAAAACTATCTTCAAGATGTAGTAGAGGACAAACTATGCACAATATATCACTTTCTCACGTTCAGGAATTAAAGACTGGCTATAACTTAGAAATGCAGAAAGAACTAGCGACCAGGGAGATTTGCTAAGTAAATCTAAAAAGCTAAAAGTAATGGTAATATTGAGCCCATATAATGGTTTAGTTTGCACAGCTGCAGTTAAAGTATCTTTTACCACTAACTCTAGGCTATTTTTTCCCTTCTGTTAAGGAAGATCTTTGTAATGTGCTATGACAAATTTTAGTAGTCTGAAAAAGCTAGGAATTAAGTAACAGAGCTTATAAAAATGATACTAGAAGTTGAGAAATTTTCAGTAGAAAATACTGAGGTATTGGAAGGGAGCTACCCACATGAATGTACAGAATTTTTATTTTTCAAGCCAGGAAAGATTTCTCTTTTTCAGCACTTAATTTCTGTCAAAATGAAAAAAAAAAAAACACCTAACCCAATACTGTACTTGCAAACAGATAACCATGCACTGATGGTATGAAAAACAGACTTTACATCTTTGCCCTGACTAATTTGAAATGAATGTCTTGAACTTGCAATGCTCATCTCTCATGGGAGCTACTGCCTCTTCTGAACAGATGCTCTCTATTTTTTCCCATAAAACCCTTCAGAAGTCTCAGTTTTGGCTTGATGCAGACTTACTATAGGCTAAGAAAATAATTTCCTACACAGTTCTTCAGTGCTCATACCTTTGAGAGCAGTATATTTCCTTTAAAGCTAGCTAATATTTGTAAACTTCTTGCATAGCAAGTCCAAACTCCCGGAGTAATTTGGAATATTTTTGCATTTAAAACCAAATGTCACAGGCCTAAGAGAATAAACATGTCCTGAAAATATAAATGAGGATTTGGTTTTCCACACACAGCAGATAAAGTGGTTTTCTCCAGGAGGAGTTTAAGGCATTCTTTGCAATTGTGCATATTTTTGCCATCTTTGCCCGCATCCACTGTAGCCATGTTCTCATCTGATATTTGTGCATATGATGCTCATATGATCCTGCTGAAAACCCTAAACAAGGTCAGTCAAGAAAATCAAACCAGCAGTGAAAAGAAAAAAAAAAACCCAACTATTTAGATGTATCTGTTTGTCTTCTTTCTTTAAATAAAAAGGTTTAAGAGGAAGTCCTTGTACTTGGTTTGTGTGGCAAGGTTTTGATAGCAGGGGGAGCTACAGGGCTGGCTTCTGTGAAAAGCTGCCAGAAGCTTCTCTAACGTCCAGTGGAGACAAAGCCATCTGGATCTAAGATGAACCCACTGCTGGCCAAAGCTGAGCCCATCAGTGGTGGTGGTAGCACCTCTGGGATAATGTAATTGAGAAAGGGAAAAAAGGTTCTGCACAACAGCAACTGCAGACAGATAAGAGAGGACTGAGAATAAGAGAGAGAAACAGCTCTGCAGCCACCAAAATCAGTGAAGACGGGGTAGGCAGAGCTGCTTCAAGTGCCAGATCAGAGATTGCCCTGAAGCCCTTGGAAAAGACAATGGGGAGGCAGGCTGTCCCCCTGCAGCCCAGGAAGGCTCACAGTAGAGCAGAAACTTGCAGCCTGTGCAGGACTCCATGTCAGAGCACGGAGGTGCATCCCAAGAGGCCTGTGACCCCATGGGAAGCCTGGACTGTGCAAGCTCCTGGAAGGACCTGTGGAGCCATGGAGGCAGAGGAGATGATGCTGGAGCAGATTTGCTGGCAAGGGTTGTGACCCCGTGGGGTTTCCCACTGCAGCAGTGAATGAAGAACTGCAGCCTGTGGGTAGAACTCATGTGAGAGAAGCTCATGTAGAACTGTTTCCCATGGGAGGAACCTCAAACTGGAGCAGAAGAGTGTGAGTAGTCCTACCCTGAGGAGGAAGAAGCAGAAGCAACAATGTGTGATGAACTGACTGCAGACCCCATTCCCCAATCTCTGTGCCACTGGAGGGAAGGAGGTAGAGATAATTTGCAGTAAGGTTGAGCCCAGGAAGAAGGGAGGAGTAGGTGGAAGGTGTTTTAAGATTTAGATTTTATTTTCTCACAAATTTATTCTGATTTTGATACATAAAATTAAATGTTTAATTTCCTGAAGTTGAGTCTGTTTTGCCCATGATGGTAACTGGTGAGTTGCTCGTCTTGTCCTTATTTTGATCCATGAGGCTTTCCTTATATTTTCTCTCACCTGCCCAGCTGAGAAGAGGAGTGGTAGAAGAGCTTTGTGAGCGCCAAATATCCAGCCAGGGGCAAGCTGCCACAATTATACATTATAATAATAGTAATAATAATAGTAATTATACATTATAATAATAGTAAATAAATGTAATAATAGTATAATAATAATAGTATAGTAATATATTGTATTAAAAATAATACAATATAATAATAGTAATAGTAATTTTCATGAATTTTCTTCAAGATTTGCTGTGCAAGTTTAAGATCATTTTGCCTTCTAAAATAGGAGTCAGTTTCCTGAGCTATTTGCTTTGTCTTCTGCTGTCTTGTTCTGCATTTAGTATAATTTACTGCACTTGCTCTATGACTGAAATGAATCATTTAATTCACATAAGCTCTTGGATTTGTTCAGCCTTTTATGCCTTGCCATGAATTGAGGACAATATAGGCTCAGAAGTATAAGGTCAAAAGTGCATTTTTCCATAAATAATAAATTCTTTGATCATTTAAATAAGAAATTTTCTTACTCTAACTTTTTATCATGGTTTTTAACGTCATTTTTGGCAATCGTTGCCTTAGACATTATGTTTTACATTCATCAAAAATACCACTGCCTTCAGACTCCACATTGTCTCATGGAGACAGTTAATAAAATGCAGTTACATTTTCATTGGATGCAAATACCTGTATCTTTAAAATTAATACCAGGAAAGCAAACTATAATTAAAAATATTGAAATTCATCCTTCTAAAGAATGCTACTGTTCTTAACTTTTGGACACTGCAAAAATTATATTCTAGAGAGCTCAAACTTTCATTTCTTTATTTGTGAGTTTACTTTCTCAATGCTGTCTTGTTTTGAGAGCAGTGGAACTTATTAGAGGCCGTAACTGTGATTCATGTAAGACTTTATTTTTTAATTCAGGTAATTTACAGTTCCTTTGGAACAAATTTATTCCATAGGTGCATTATAACACTATTCTGTAAATAATTTTGCAATCTGTAAACTGAAGGATGTGAAGTTTGCCAGAAATTTTAATAGAGGTATGTGATGTCAGTAAGTCAGTTCTGACAACCAAAAACAATTAAGTGAGTGACAGTTGCTGATGCTTCACTCTATGACCAATATAAACAATATAAAATTAGAGCTCTCTCTCTAGGGAGTTTACTAGAACTCTTCTCCATAAAAGGAAACTGCCTCAAAAAAAAAAAAATTACTCAGACTCGATTTTCAGCATCTCAAATGGCATGTTTTAAAATTACCAAAAGGAGTTAGAAGTATTTCTGAAAAACTTAGCACTCATTTNTTTTCTCTCACCTGCCCAGCTGAGAAGAGGAGTGGTAGAAGAGCTTTGTGAGCGCCCAATATCCAGCCAGGGGCAAGCTGCCACNCATTTTCTAGGATGGCCTTGCTTGAGCAGGGAGGTTGGACCAGATGACCCCCTTTCAATGTGACCCATTCTGTGATCCTCCTAAATACTTCAGTTGCTTACAAAATGTCCTAATACCCTTGGTGAGAAGGAAGAAGGAATAGACATTCTACCAATTCTGTGTTCCATAATGATTTGAAATTAATGATCACTAGATGTAATTAGAAGGTGGCTACTTTACAGAGTGTACACATTAGGAAATCATACTGATTGTGGATGTTAGCTTTAAAAGAAACCCCAAAATGTTATTCATTCTTATGAACATTTTGCTGTCTGCATTAAAAATATGAATCATTACAGGAAAAAAACACAGGTAGATCTTCAGTAGACATTTGTAAGACATTCTGTGAGTAAAAGAAGATGCATAATTTACTGCAGCCTTAGGGAAGCTATAAATTATATTCAGACAAATCACTATTTGTTCTGTTATTGTAGTGAAAAATTCTCCTAGCAACTACTGCGCCTTACTGTATCTGTTAGTTGATATACAGAACATGCTTTCTTAAAGGAAAGTATACAAACAGATGACAAAGATCTTCATCTTTTCTGGCAAAGCCCATAGGGTAAAATGCTTAATTTTCAGTTGAAAGAAAAAAGAAATCTTTTAGTTGCTCTAGGCTATTTGGATTAAAGAGTAGAAAAGAAAGATGCAACATGTGTCAGGAGAAATAAAGGGCAAGAAAAGTGCTAAGATATCAAAAGAGGAGAAAACATGAACCAACATATTCCTAGGGGAGAATTAAAATACAAAATACAAAATAAATTTTAAAAGTGATAATACAGCTATATAAAATAAACTATTTGAATAATTAAATAGAAAAATAAGATAAAAAAACCCCAGTACCAGCTAGACATACTGCATATTTTGGGGAAAAAAATAAATGAATATGATGAAGATATGATTGTGTGTGTTTGTTATAGGTCACCTGACTTGGAATGGAAAATTCTTATATCAACCCTTGAAGTGTTAAAATGCAGAAGCTACTATATTCCTGAGTGACTTAACAATAACCATTTTGAAACCCATCAGGTAATGAAGACAGTAAAACATGAAAGTAGTTCCAAGAATACTGAGAAGACAGCTTTATGATCCAGAAAGTAGAAAACGTAACCAGGGGAGAAACTGTCCTGGATCTACTTCTTCAATAGGGAGGAACTAATTGAGAATGTGAGTATAATACAGAGCTATTTGCATTACTCACCATATGTATCTGATTGTAAGGAAGTAAATCCTTTTGGATGAAGAAACTGAAGAAATATGGCACGCAAGAGAAAGAATATGAGACAGACTAGAAAATGTCTTTGCAAAACTATTAACCCTGCCTTGTAGTCCTGTGGAAAACAAAGTGTACAGTCCTCTAGGAACACACAAAGAGTTGTGGTGATGCTTGACACATCACTGATGAACCGATACTAGAGGTCACCAATTATCTACTGAGTAGTTTCTCTCCTGAGCTGTGTTTCTTTTGCAGTTTGCAGCATTGTGTCATTATGGTAAAGTAAGTTGTCAGTGAGTTACGTGGAAGAAAACTAGTCTCAGCAGAATTGAGCACAACACAAGCTCATTTATCTAATTTTGTAATTTAAAATAATTTGTTTTAAAATTATGTCAGATATAAGTCTACACTACATAGACTGCAACATAGAAATGTTTTGTGCTGTTGTTTGACCCTCAGGACGATGCAGATGGGAACAGAATAACAGAAGAGTAGAGACTGGAGCACTCAAGATCCTTTGAGCAATGTCTTATCCAAGAAGGTCTCTAGTACTGTTTCCAGTTTCATTGGCTATTTAACTGAGTAGTCTTTATTCTGCCAGGTCTGTTTTCATTTTCAAAAAACTCAGTAGAGTCAGACTGAACAAAAAATACTAGGGCCAGTTCATAACCTTTCAGTACTGGTTTATAGCCTTTCGGTACCGGTTTATAACCTTTCAATATCAGTAACTACCATGGAGTTCATGCTCACCTAACTCACTTTCTGCAAACTGCTCCAGAACCTTTAAGCAGAGCTTCTTCCCAGCCAACATCATTACAAGGCAATCTCCCTTCCTATGCGTGGGCCTCAGCAATTGTCCTTGCTGAATTTTAGCAGGCTTCTGTTGCCCATTCCTCCAGATCTACAGGTCCCACTGGGTGGCAGCTCTGCTCTTGAGCCTGTTGAATGTCTTCTCCAATTTGGTGTCATCAGCAGACCTGACACAAATTTTCATCTTCCTCCAGTATTCTTTTTTTTTTGAGTAAATTCTGTCTCTTTACACAGTTTTATGTGAGGTGCCTGTCTGAGGTCTCTTTATCAGGCCACCTTTTTAGAAATCTCAGAGCTTTCCTGGTAAAACACCGTCATGCTGTGTTTCAGTTCTCACCCCAAGTCGTGTCAAACACTTCCAGACTGGACTGAACTGAAGAAAGAATGCATATTGATAGGAAGTAGATACAGTGAAATATTAAGAACACCTATTGTTTACTACAGCTTTGCAATGGAAACCTCATGCAAATTCTACCATAGTTTCTTGCTTTAAATAATCTTGGATAATTTACTGTACATTACAGCTGTATTTCCACCTTATTTAAAAGTTGTAAACCTGTGATATTTTAATCCTGTCAAAAATTTGACCCCATCATTCTGCTGATTTGGCCAGCTAATTTGGAAAAGCAAATCTGGCCAGAAAAAAAGAGTGAAAAAATCAGCCATTTTTCACTTTTTGCCTCAAGCATGGAACTATGAATGATTCATGGCACTTCTTGCTCTGTGACAGATTCATTATTAAAAGTTTATTTAATTATCAATACTGTTCTCTGCTCTATTAAGAAAATCATATTTTATATTGACTATTACTTGTGAATGAAGCTATCAGTGTCATTTAATCCACTTGGAATCCAGAACAGCTGTTTCATTAAGCTGATAGTGTTTGCTTATTGACATGTTTAATGCAATATACTTTACAAGGGCATATTGGGAGTTTCTCTGTGTGTTAGGAGAACTCTGTGGGGTAAGCTAGGAGATGTGATACTGTGTGTCCTGTTATGTTTGGGGTATATTTGAGGATCAAAGCCTGAAAGATACGGTACTGCAGTGCCCACTTCAGTAGTGCCAGTTCAATTTATTTCATTGCTATTTTCATTGCAAATGTGTGTCAAGAAACATAATGATCTCAGCATGTAAATTATATGAGGACATACAAAATAAAGGGATTTGTAATCCACTGTTAATGTCAGTTGCTTTCAGTTTGCCTAAATACATTAAAAACACGATATTATGGATATTTTGCAAACACTAACATTAGCATATATTAATGCGTGTTTCTTTTTTTTCTTCCTTCCATTTCAGATTAATATCCATTACCATTATCAGTGTTTTATCTCTTTTGTGCTGGAAATTGAATTCTGCATTAGAGAAAGTGGATAATGTTTAATAGGAAGATGAGAAATATTCTGAAACAGAAAAGGTTGGGGTTTTTTTCTATTTAAGATTGTTTTCATGCTCAAATGATATTTTCTGCTTATTTTCACTATTTGCAATAGTTTTTATCTTGGAACATACCAGGGTGAATAATTGGCTTTTTCTAAACAAAAGTTCCATATTTAATTCAGAATCTTTCTTTAAATGCATATGGTACAACTACAAAAGAATGTGTTTATATATTTATTTAAAATACATGAAACACAAGGAAATCAATGATCTTTTTGCTCACTTCAATGGACTAGGTCTTACTCTGCTTTCAGTTGTCAAAGTACTCTATATTATGAGGAATCAACATTCTGTTTCCATGTAAGCCAAATTCTGTATTTTGCCATTAAGCATTTTTCTATCTAAAAGTTTACACATATAACTGTGATTTAGCAGGTGCTGTCATAAAGCCGATGCCCTTTAAGAGGTAGGAAATTCTGGGAGAGAATATACTTGCAATATTTTGAAATGTTTCTGTGTTTCAAGTATTCTGTGGTTTCAAGGGTTTTGTTTTGGGCTTTTCTCTGTGTGTGTGCACTTTCTTTTAAAATTTATTTTTATTGTACTGACTTTGAAAAAAACCTAAACCACTCTTGGAATATGAACCAAATTCAAAACAGGAAAATGCAAGAATTTATATTTAGTTATTTAATTAATTTCTTTAAAACATTAGTCAAGGAACTGGCAGAAACGTAAGGTTTTATTTTCTTACAATGAATCAAGTGACTGTCTTTAAAGTATAAAGCAGTGTTTACAAATAATGACCAATTAATATGCAGTTAAAAACACATGCAACTTTCTGTCTTGATCAGTAAAACCTTACTCAGTAAAAATCAAGCAACAGACTTTATAAGACTCTTTCTTCCCTGAACTTTCATCTTCCTCTCTCAGGATCTATTGAAGAAGGTGAACATCATTAGAAGATACACTTTTTCATTGGAATCTTCAAAAATCTCCATTTTAAGATACCTGCCTAGACTCAGTGGATGAGACAACTTTCCCCTTAATGTCTATTTACTACACCTGTGACCAGAGACGGGGAGAAAAAATTCCCTTAGGAATGAACTACTTGGTGGAACTGTTGTAGTGTGTGAGGCAAGTTCAGAAATGTGCAGAAAGGTTCTTTGGCTCTAAATATGGTAGCAAATCAAAATTAGAGATTTAAGCCACAATAACAAATAGCATAGCAAAATGGGAGAAAAAGATTTGGGAACTTTATTCCAGGTCCTCTATAAAATAAATTAATACTGTGGTTCATGTCATGGCATTGAGACAGTGACTCTTTACAGAGCAGGCTAGCGTCTTCCAACAGCAACTTTCAATAAATTCTCATGATAGCTAGTATTAAAAAGTTTTCAGTTTGGTATCTCCCTCCAGGCAAACTTCAGTGAATACAAGTGTTTGTATGCACGTAGTGAAAAAAGATTCCAAATTATTGCATATTTCACAGAAATTTGAGATCAAGCAATTAAGAACTTTATCATGAAGCACAAAGCACCACGCTAGGTAGGAACTCAAATGTATGTATTTTCCAGTTTCTCAATGTTTTAATATCATGTACAAATTTAAAGCAGAAAGCAAAGGCCAAACATGTTATAAATACCACAAACTCTGTAGTTCTAGTTTTCACATGGTAATGACATAAACTAATCTAAATGAAAATCATTGAATGATAGCAATTGGTACTGGAACACTGTATTTTAAAATATCTTCCTTCATTTCTCCCTCTAATAAAGAAAATTCTGTTAATTTGAACATTCTGAGGTTTCCGACTTTCTACAAGAACCAAACATCCACCAAGCTAATATGATATACAGCCAGATTTTATCAGAATAAGAACTGACAAACCTGTCCATTGGAGCCACCACAATCACCACCATCTCTTCCTCCACTGTCCCAAAGGGAACATCAAAATTCACAGGCATCCTTCCAGTGGAACTTCTGTGCCCAATGCTACACTGAAATTATGCAGGTGAAGCAAAGCAATCACTTTGTGTCAAAATGGATTCGCTTGATCAGCTAAGGCTGAGAGAAAATTTTCAACAAAATGGCTATTTCCTGATCTGTTAGTTCTGATGCTCATCAGAGAAGTATTAAAAAGCTGCAAAGGTAAATCTTTCAATTAAAATGATAACTCTGACTTAGCTCTATGTACTTAATTGTGATACTGCTTTTCAGACATATTACAGTCTTTTTTCTTTCCTGGTTCGTGATTCATTATTTTTAACTAGTTAACTAGCTTGTCCTTGTAGATAACTAAATATAATTGCTTTGCTTAAATTTGTTGTTTCATAATTTTTTTATTTTTTTTTTAAATTTGGCTCTATTTTGTTAAGGATCGTTTAACTTAAAGACTTTCATTTCCAGCTACTTCATCTGATACACTTTCTTCTAAAATTGTTGCCTGACATATATGTATTATGTAGAGTTTTTACAATACTGGAAGTTATTTTGTACCTCTAACAATTCAAAACTGAGAGAGAGAGATAACAAGAAGCATCTGTTGGACCCTAGCCAGTTGACAATTTGTCTATAGTACTCTTGTAATACGAAAAAGGGTACCCAAGTCCCTATTTTGAATTCAGAAATAGTTTCTTATTGGGTTTCCAAGGATTTAAATATTTGATCCAATAAGTAAATTTCTAACCGTATTTACATCATTTGCCTTTGCAATACTTTGAAGAGTTTAATAGAAGCCTAGTGTTGAATAGGAAGAGATAACAAAAAGAAACAAATTCTTTGTTATATAACTGAGTCAATAGGTTTTTTCCAACACGCAATTACTGGCCCTGGGAGCCATTCAAAATGCATGAGTAGAAATTAAATGTGACAATTCCCTGTGCCAGGAGTTTTAACTCATAGCAGCAGTGGCCCCACAAAACTCTGAAACTGGTGGCATGGATTGGAGGTGGGAGGAGACTCGTCTGAGGATTGCCTATTCTCACCTTCCTGCAGTACATCGCTTTGGGATAGTGCATGCTTAAAAGTTGTGGTTGCTAGTTCAGAAGCTTAGAAGATGGAAAAATTATGTAACTTTTCTCCATAGCACACAGTATTTGCACAGCTCTTTCATTGCTCAACTTTCCCTGCGCTGCATAGTAACCCTTCAGACCCAGCGTCCATCCTCAGTAGATTATTTTATTTATTATCCATATTTCCCTGTCCTTCCAGATACTCTTATAATCCTAACCCCTATATTTATTGAGCCATAGTTCTTTTAAGAAAAATATCACAGACTTCAGAGCCTGGATTAGCTGCATGCCCTCTGCCTGTTCGTAGTGCATTACAGGCTGAACTGTACGCAGACTTTATCAAGTTTGTCTTAAGGCATTGAAAGAATTGTTCTTGAGGTTGAATTTATGTTCACTATTTCTACTGATGCCAAGATGATTTTTTGCATTTCCTTTTATATAACTTTTATGTATCTTCAGTATTCTTAACATGTGTGACTGTAATTCCTTAAGTCTGGGAAGTCAGCATGACCTTGTCAGGCCAGGAAACCAAACATCCTAAAGGCCTCATAGCAGAAGGCTGGAAAACCCCACGCCATCTTGAGAAACCAAGGTCTTCTCTAAAACATATCCTGTAAACTAAAGATTTGGCCCGTCTGGGGGAGGATTCCACAAATGGGGAAATAGCATGCCATTCATCCAGGCCTCCCACTGGGGCATCCTTGTTAGATGTGCTGATTTGTAAAGTCTTCAAATTGTAGACGCGATTTATCGTGTGTGAGCATTGCAGTGTGACCCTCCTTGGCAAAATGAGGCACCAGTAAGGATCCTTATTAAAATACCAAGGTAAAAACCCCTTATCCTTTAACCGTGTCTGGCTCTCAATTTCCTAAGACCAGGAAAAGGCATCACTATCACGCAGGGAAAAGTTTTTCTTTCCATCGTACCATATTTTTTATTGATGACCTGTATTGAGAATAAATGTAACAAAAAGGAGAGGAAAACCCCCCACTCAATTAATGAAGTTTGTCTTGAAGTAAAATACATTCCAAACAGACTCATTTTAAAGATGTTGGGGTTTTTTTTCCCTGTGTGAACTTTTTCTCCTGGATAGGTTTTGCATAGTGTAGCTCATTATAGTCCACTGATAGCACTAACTGTATTTCAGAATAACTAGACTGTTAAGAAATATTCTCTAGAATTAGCCTGGGGAAAAAAAGCTAACCAAACAAAAACCACTGATAAGTCTGCATCGGTATAAAATAAGGACACGAAAATATATCCCCAGAAAAAGTTAAATGTTTTTCAACCTTTATGGCAACTTTTACTTAGAACAGGCATTTTTTGGTCATATTTTAAGAAAAAATATAATATTTTCCTGAAAATATTTAAATTTATCCTGAGGTAATATTTTTCCACTGGTTTAGCATAAATAAAATATTTATTTTTATGTGCTGCAAATGAACAGTCTACCTCTTTCTTTTCTTCCACACTAGAATTTTCTTTACAAACAAATAGACACCACAGGAACTGATCCCTTCAATTACTCTATGACACAAATATGTTTTACTAGAACAACCTATGATGTAGTCTGCTGATTCAGCAGAGCATGTAGGGTTAACTAAATGTTTTGCTTCAGTACATTTATACTTATTAAACCTTCACTTATTGCAGTGAGCCATTTTTGATTAATGTTGCTATTTGTTTGATAGCTTTGCCTCAAGGTTCTCACAATTTTATGAAATATATTGCTGCTTAAGTTTGTTTGATCGATCAGCTCCCAAATCAGACAGTTATGACAATTTGCAATTAACTTGGATTTTGTACTTTTAAATATAGTTGAGCTGTTCTTTGTAATGGGTGCTTAATCTGTAAATTTACTGTCATTTTCTGAATATTGACTTGCTCATGATATTTTGGTAGAAATTAGGAACATGGTATACTACCAGGAAAAAGATACAATGGCCAATCAGTTTCATTTTTGGGAAACTTAATTAATATTAGTGCTGTACTTTGTATAGAGAAGCATTGCGTATTGCACTTGCAAATTCTTATAATGAATTAAATCCTTGTGATGAACCAGTGATGTGTGATTTCTAACACATATTTCTGGAGAAAGCAAATACCAGATGTAATCCAGCAAACAACAGATAAACAGTTTAACACAGCTGTGAATCTGATCATTTTAAGAGACCTCATCAATGAATTAGCAGAAGCATCTCAATTGCTTTTACTCTTTCAAATTCTCTAACTGTATCATCAACAATATAAACTTTATGAATCCTTCTTGCAAAGGTGATCAAAGTCTAGTTCATCAGCATTCCAACTACAAATTGACAACCTGCAGAGTTAAAAATTCATTAATTTCCAGAAAGAAAAGATCATCTAATCTTCAACTTTAAAAAATGAAGAACCTATTACTACTCCTTATGGAAGTAAATAAAGGTTTTTTAACAGCAATTAAAAATGGGTTAAAATTGATTGAAAAAAAACCAAAGCAAAACAAAAACCTAGTATCTTAAGACCTAAATTAATCTGTGACAATTTACTTCCACAGGTCCTAGAGAACATACCAGACAAGTGATACACACATATGTCTGCTAAGTATAAACTATCAGAGATCTCTTAGAAATACTGTGGAAACAAACTGATAGTGACCATCAATGTAATTCAGTCAAAATCTAAGACAACAGACATAATTTCTTCCCTCTTCTCCATCCCTCCAAAATTAAAATCTTAGCCACTTTTTTTTAGCTTCTTTCAAAGATAAGATATTTAAAAAATGAGCTGATAACAAATTGAAATTGTAATAAAGGAGACGATAAAGGATTTGGGTGGGATCTCTGAAATAGGGAAAAAAAGCAACTTATACATATATTTTCCCAGATGTTTTTCATTTTTGCATGCAATCCGTGGTCTTCTGGGCCCTTCATATCCTTTCTCTCAGCCTATGTGACTGATAACATTGTCCTAACTTGGTTCTTACTGTCTGCTTTAATGGTATCTGGCGTCAGGTAGCCAAGCAACTTCTAACTAAGGTATCACCAGAGCAGTGTTGGTTTCCTGCATAACCAACTGGACATTTTTTAAATTTTTTGGTTAGCTGGTTGATTTTGGGGTGGTTTATTTTTTGCTGTTGTTACCAGTTTGGTGAGTTTGCTAGTGTCAGTCAAAGGAAATGTAGCCAATATTGGCATGGTTGTTTCTTTTAAGAGAGTCAGAGTATCTCATATTCTGTGGTGTTCATGCTCCTAAAGGGAAGAATGCTTTTGGCTGATAAATCTATTAGCAGACTAATGAACACATTTATGTTTAATTGCATGAATTGCCAAAGGTTGAATAATGTATTGATTTCCCTTAGTTGAACTACTTATTTTTTCACTTATCTCTCTTACCTACTCTCTTTCCCAGCTTTTTACATTGTTGTCCATGCTGAATCTCACCTAATTCAGAGGTTCCTTGAGATGACAATGAGGTTACTGGTAAGGAAGGACAATACTCACTGTGGGTATCTGGTTTGCATTGCAATTTCAGGTGAAGTTTTAGTCTCCAGTTCTGGCTTATCAAGTATCTTTAAGCACTGTATGTCTCGTTTCTAAGTGAATCCTGTAGTATAGGCAATATTTCAGGAGGGTTGCACAGTTATGTTGTGCAGCACAAGGAAGTGATGTAAAATAGCGTGAGAAAGTATTTTGGAGCTGATCCTGGCCTCTTAGTTGAGGGAAATGCTGTCTGGGTCTATGCTGTAAGACACAAATCCTCTGAGGAGGTCCCAAATTTCTGATGCCATGAAAAGACAGAATGAATTCCTTAGTGTTTCTCATTTCTTTGTCAGGAACTTCAGATACATGTGCAGATAGGAAAGAAGGATGCTCTAGGGAAAGACTGAGGGAGGGATTAGGCAGAGGGACCTGGGAAAGCAACCGACTTGTGAGAAAAGCCAAACTGAAAGTAAGTGCTACTTCTTGCCAGAGGAGATTATTCTTTCAAGAGAATTTTGTATGGCCAGTATTTTGTCAAGAAAACTCACATGTGTTGAGTAATGTGCAGCTGCTGCATTTTATTTACAGTTATGACACCCAAAGCCACCAATGCAGTGCATTTTAAAATATTATCCTGAATTAGACATGTGTCTATGAGTATTTGCATGTCTTATAAGCATTTGTAGCCATTATATTGGATAATTAAGTAGCATTCTAATTAGACAAGCTTAATGAAGTGTTTCAGAGACAATATGCATTCATCCTCATTTTCTCTGGTGTTTAGGAAGCCCAAGTAAAAGTCAGTTGCACAATATTGTGTAGGATAAGCTTCCTGTCGTAAGTATATTTTGTTGTGAGTCTCTATTTGTGTATAAATACATAAACCTTATAAAGACCAAGAAAGTAATCAATACTCC
Organism: Irena cyanogastra; assembly: GCA_013397155.1. Taxonomy (NCBI): domain Eukaryota; kingdom Metazoa; phylum Chordata; class Aves; order Passeriformes; family Irenidae; genus Irena; species Irena cyanogastra. The sequence continues at coordinate 117,837 of VWZV01009302.1, read as the reverse complement.
ACTTTACAGTACTTGTCTAAGGTTATACTTCATGGGATAGATTTAATATTTTGACACAGACCTAAGAGGAAAAGCTCAGGTAGCTAAGGTTACTATTCAGCTGAGGCTTTGATATTTCTATTTTACCAGTGAGAAGCGTATGTATTCTGCTGATCACTCAGAAGCTGAGAC
>VWZV01009302.1:56699-117659 GCA_013397155.1 Irena cyanogastra | reverse complement strand
CAGAAGCTGAGACATCACAACATGCTTATTATTCTTTAATTATTAAAGGTTAATAATAAAATGTTGATTTCCAATACAACGTAAATAAACGCTACTTGCCAAGTTGAGGTAAGATGATAACATACCAGAGATACAGTTTAGGAAACACAGGTTGTGTTCTTGATATTCTTATTTCTTGCGATGGCTGACAAGGAAATATGTGACAATTGGTTTGAGTGATTTTTTGAGCGAGCAGGTTTCTTTTTTCTTGTGGCATCATGAAGGGTAAGTGACTTCTCTTGTAACTGCAGGCCAGGTTTTGTGGAGATACATGACCCAAACCATAATAAGACTCAGTGAAGGGCATCAGTGAAGGGAACAGGGGACTTTATTTTTGAAGTTGCACTGGATTACAGATGGCTGGATTAGAAACTTTTTTTTCTGATACTGTACTTACAGATGATGTGCTTAGTTGCTGTGCAATGCATGAAGTGGAAAGACAGATTTGCTTTTTAGTATGGGACACTGAAAGTGATTACATCAGCCACAACAGCTGTGAATTGCTTCAACCTCCTAAAGGAGAAGGCAGTACAAACCATATTGTTACTGTATTTTCTGTGAGGAAGAAAGTCAAAGAGTCAAGATTGAAGAACTATGGTGGATGATAGTAGAGCGTCATTGCTATGAACATGTTTCATTAATTTCTTTACAGATTTATAATATTGTTAAATCTGCTTTCATAAAAGAGTATTTTAAGGTCTAGCAGTTTGTCATTGTTTTTTGAGTAGTTTTAAATCCTCTAGTTAACTTCTAATTATATAAGATACTATTATTATTTATGACTTCTGTTTTTCAGAACATCTTTCTCTACCTTGCTAATTTTATTTTCAGTCTGGTCAAGCAATGTAACACTTATTAGGATATTAAAAACATAGCACTGAAGCTGTAAATAAGTCATTGTCTCAAAAAAAAAAAAAAAAAAGAAAAAAAAAAAACCACAGATGAAAACAATATGATAAAGCTTGTTGTTGAAATAAATTATGCCTTGAGAAAAAAAATAATTTGCACAATTAGGTGATACAATAGAGTGTTCCATAATTAGGTGCAATACAAGTGTAACCATCCTTAATATCAGTAGTATGCAAGCCTTTCAGACTTCATTAAAGAGTTCCATTGGAACATGTGAATAATAGGATTAATATAGCCACGGGCACTGCTGGGTCAGCTGGCAATAGATCAATCCACAACGTAGAGCATATTAAAAGGATTATAGATTAGCAATTAGATGGCTTTTTCATGAGCAAGAAATAGTTCCTCAAGCTTTGCCAAAGGTTAACAGAGATAGGATGTCGATTTTTCCAGTTTATAATCCAGTAAGAGCTATAAGGTAGGAAGTTATGGCATTTTCAGGATGGTAAGAATGATATGAGCAAAACATAACAAACTTTTTAGGATCAGTGGCTTGGCTTCACAAAGGAACTGTTCTTACATAAAATGCAGAATATGATTATAAAATTTCTTACATGAAATGTAGAATACTGTTAATAACAACATCTCTAAGAAAAAAGATTTCAAGTGAACTGTTTGAGAGGTAAGAGGCACTTTCAGAGCCCTATCTATAGCATTCTCTTCGAAAACTTTTGTTGCATTTCAGAGAACACATAAATAAATTCTCTAATTCAAACTCTAAAAATCAATGTTGAACATTACTAAGATTATACACCACTGGGATTATGGTTTGACACTTACTTTTAATTTGTCAATAAAACAGATATCTAAGAAATTTTATAGCTTCCTGATGAAATACTGCATGGCAATATTGGTATGTTTTCAACTGCATAAAGAGAATGTAGTATGTAGAATCAATATATATTGATCACGCTGGGAGCTGAGTCCCAACATTTCCAAAAATCAGGTCACTTACTTGGATAACTAAGTGTGCTTTTATTTCATATGTCTAACTCTGAAAATATGGGCTTTTGTATAAAGGGAAACATAAATATATTTAAAAAAATAAATGGGCATTGAAATGGGAAATAAATCAAAAATACCTAGAAATAAAAAAAAAAAATAATAGCAACCAGTAATTTATTCAACAAACTCAAACATTTATGTCTGTTCATGAAGAAGTTTTACTCCCTCATTATTCAGCTGCCTTATCTTCCTGCAGAAATTTTGGGACAGAGGCTTGACTGTTAATATTTTGCTGAGTCTATTTCTTACTCTGTAAGAAATGCTGGGAATTTGTTGAGATTAAAGGCAAGCAAATAGCAATAAAAATTGTCTGAATAATGACTTTGCTGAACAACAAAGGGTAAGCTTTAAAAGATTTTTTTAAGAAGCAGAAATATTTGCAAATTATTGCAAAAAAGAGTAAAGGAATTTGCTGAAAACTAGTTTATTTTTAAGAATTAATGGTTTAAATGACAGTTTAGACTAATTAAATTACAGTTTAAATGACATTTGGACTAATTACAATACCTCTTAATAAATTAATAAAGGCAGTCACAACTGCAAAATTTTTCAGAAATTTTATGATACCACACTGCCTTCACTATAACAGCAGCCCCATAGAGATATGAGTCAGATGAAAGGTTTAAAACTAACTCTCCCTTCTTATTCTGCCCCAACCAGCAACTATGTTGGGGCTATAGCTACATCAGATACTTTTCTGCATCACTTACTGGTTTTAAATAACAGGAAATTTCTGGTGGAATCTGTCTCTCTGAGTACCTGAAAAATTATGATACAAACTCAGTCTCTAATTTCAAATGCCTCTTTATTGTATCCATTACATGCTATTAGTACTAGGGTAAATGCATCAATTTTCTATACAGAAAAAACATAAGGGATAGAGGATTATATACAATATCTGTAATTTAATATTTTTTCACAGTTTTACTTTCTAATACTGAGGATATAGAGTAATATTTTAATCCCATCTAACCTCAATTTTTTCTAATTGCTTTTGGCAGTCAGAAAGGCAAAAAGGGCAATATTTTCTATTTTAAAAGTTTGAAGACTGCATTTTTGACTGAAATTTATATAATTACTACTTTGACTTTAGCTAAACTATAAGAGAAATTTTATAAAGTAGGGATTTCTAATTACAATTCTTTTCAATTTAGTTAAATTGTGACAGCTGCTCTGATTTTGACAGACAAGAAACAAAGTGTTTGCATTGCAATGACAGCAATGTCCATGACACTAATTGCAACTTTTGTTGGAAAATGTCATGAATAACTTTCAAATAGGATCCAAACATAAAGCTGGCTCTTCACTCATTTTAATTTGCAACAGGATTCTGGGATATTAACATAATTTTTGTCTTAGTTAGACTAATAATTTTTGCAGCATCTACAGACAGTAAAATAGGTAGCAGCCATCAATGGTCACTGAAACAGTCCAGTCAATTCACTGACTTTATGAAATGTTTGGCAGCCACTGCTGATGAGTGACTGGAAGAATAGTGTTATATGCCTAATTATTTTCACGTTTCATACAGAAAACAGAAGATCATGTTAGATTTATTTCTAAAACTGAGACTTTGCAATTTTTTTTTGGTCAAAATCAAAAAGTGACATCTGTTAAAGGTGAAATTTTCATAAGCTCATAGGTACCATAGGAACAGAAGACCCATTGGTTTTTCATGTGCTGCATGCTTCTAAATTTGATTTAGTGGAGACTTTTTAGGATGTTTAAATACTGTGAGAGTCTTATTTTCACTTTTTTTTTTGCTTTCCAGCCTAGGTTTGAAATTTTAATCCACCGTTAAATTGGATGCTTTTATAAACCTCACTGTGATTCTTACTGTTCCTTAGGTGCCTACATAGCCCATATAAATATAGCTTTCACAGAAAATCCTACCTGAAATTTGCTCAAGTCTTTCCCAGGGGAAGGGAATGGTAAGGAAACATACCTCCCAGTTCCCAATATTACTGCTCTGGGGATAACTGACAAATCCCCTAAGAGTCTGAGGAAGTTATATTGCCCTATCTTTACAGCATTTTTCAACATGTATGTACTATATACTTGCAACAGAACGATGTTGGGAAAAAAACATTCAGGAGCTATACAATTGGAGTAGTTGGAACACAATTTACAGAGCATTTTCTCTTTAGGAAAGTTAAAGGTGGAGAAGGGGACGCAAGATTAAGTTTCTTAAATTGATACAGAGGTAACTTTTGCATAAGATTAATAATGAGTACAGTGTCCTTAGGGGTGGTTTGACTGGACTTCCTTTTGTTTACCCCAGTACTTAAATTTGCCAAACCTGACTGCATGTGTCATGAAGTACTCTTCAGAGTCAGCCCCAAGTTTTCTGCCTTAAAATAATTCTGACATTATGACAGGTCACAGCATCAGCCTTTTCCTGTACTGCATCTCCATATGTTCTGACTGAATCAGGTTTTTTCCATTTATGTCTTCTGAAATGAACTCAGATTGCCATAGCTGCTTATTGCTTATCTATCAATGCATTATATCTCCAGACCTCTGTCTGGTTTCATAATTTTCTTTCTTGTCAGCCCACACAAATGTCTTTTTAATGTCACCTTCTCACTTTGTATAAAGAGTTCAGACCCACGGAGATGAGCATGGGAAACTCCCTCTCAGCCCTTTCTGTACCAAAGCAGCTGGCATGAAACTACCTCTCCCCACTCCCTTTTCAACATACAGCTTCTTCCCTGCTGAAACAGAGGACTAATATTGAATTACACTCCAGTACCTTAACCCATATCACAGCAGCTGGGTAAGCTAAAGTTAACAGTTATGCAGATATGTATAATTATATGAAGGAAATACTCCTCCAGTAATTAGCACTTTTCCTTCTGTAGATAAAGATTTCCCACTGAGGCTATGTTATGTTTCCTGTTCACTTGAGAACTTCACCTTATGGGAGTTACAATGACTAGGCAACCTGTCCTTCATGGAGTCTTTTTCCATTAACATTTCCTTTAGGAAATGACTCTCTGTGGCAGTGTCCTACAAATCCCTGACCTCTGTCTAGATCTCTTCACCTCCACAAGGCATTGCAAAGTCTCTACTGCTAGCACTGTATTACTCAATAAGTTACTTTTGCTCAAGCTGCAGAAATTCATAGGTATGTTAATAAATAAAGAGCAGTGATCTCCTCTGAAACCTTGCTCTGTAACTGTGAATAATGCAATACAATTTCCTCTAGATTTGGATTTAGCAGTTGTATTATGTGATGTTTAAAAAGGCGAAAATGGGTATTGTAGCTTTTCTCTGATTGTGAAACTTGTAGTGGCTCTCAGATGAACCAAATCCCAGTGACCAGCAATAGCTGAACGTCAAAACAGTCCTAAGCCCTCCACCACTATTCACTGATGCTGTCTTTTTCTTCTGTCAGATACCTTAGATATCTCAGATATCTCTTACCTTCTGTCCAGTGTGGGTGAGATTAACAAATAGATTTGAAAATCATTACTGAGGGCTCCCAAACCTCTGTAGATGTAGGCACACATGTATGGAACTCTGCTAAACAGCTCCTTAAGATGTGTGAATTTCCTTGTCATTTGTTAAGGCTTTTTTTTACCCTTAACCTGACATAATGTGCACCTATTGTTATAGAGCTCTGTTTCCCCTTAATTCATGAACATGCTTATACTCTCACTGTTTATGTTATACAAAATATAAAATTTAATGGTAAGCTTGTAGTATTCTGAATATTATTTCTAATGTTTATTCTTCCAAGTTTTACACTATTTTTTTTCTTCATTTGCAGCTGAAAGAGGATATAATAATATCAATCTATCTGAATATTAATGTCTATTTTTTATGGTACTTATGGAGCTGCATGCAGACTCCATATGTCTATAGATAAATCTATTATGTGGAATAACTGTTTTAGTTGATAATGATATCTGAGAGTAATTGTACAAAATAGCACAGAGAAAAAGCTAATTTTTTCTTTCTTTATACTAAAAACTTTTTGAGAGTAAGATGTAGTTTATATGTTTTCATGGAGATTCCTCCAGGAAAATGCCAATTCCATAAAAGGTGCTATAGATGATTGCATAATTGCATATAGATTTAATTATTTTTTTTTAAGTTATAGGGGTTTAAGAAATATATCTTGAGGATCTGTACAAACATGATTTTATATTAATTTCTTAACCAAAGTAATTAGTTGTTTTATCATGAAAAAAGAATCTTGGAAAAAATTTTCCTAGTGTTTCTACCTAAAGTATATTTTTAAGCATAGCCTACCTGTGAAAAATACACGATTCTGTATTGTGCCCTTTGCTGTTTAACTGTTGCAGGAGTGTAAAGGGAGTGATATGTAGTCTAAAACATCTATTTCTATAGTACCATTGTGTAAAATTATCTCAGGCCAGAGACAGCAAGTTTTGCATGAGTTGTTCTTAGAAATACATTCGGCATTTTTCCTATGCTAAATGTCTTCCACTTCAAATTACTATGGGAAAACTAAGTCAGATTTGCTGAGAACTCAGGACCTTTTATTGGTTTTGAATATTTTTTTTACCTAAAATGTGTCATGTGCTGTAGAATTTCAGCATCCAGGCAGAAAACGGTACTGTAAGCTCATAAGGGCTATGTCCATCACAGTCTAACTATATTCTTCTTCTCAGAGTGGACAATTTCATGACCTGTTCAGCTGTTAAAAGGGTAATATTCAGATTCCTGATTATGCTGTGAAGTTGCCTCTGAACAGCCATCCTGGGCAGTCTTGTTAAACAAATAAGATATATGACTTATGGGTCGCAAATTTCTTGATAGATCCTGTTGCAGAATACTGATATAATTGATTGAACCTCTTTACCTTTGTTTATAGTACATCTCCTTTTGGAATCATTTCAATTTATTCCTAGAGCTGAAGAATACCCAACTCTACCCCATATGCAAAAAAACCCAAACAAACACATACAAATCATAAGAGAAAAATGTCAGTATCACTGGAGGAAGTCTAGTATTGGCTGTCCTTGTCTCTAAAGGCTCTGACTAAATGTTTCTACTCTTCTCTGGTTTTAGGCTGACTGCAATGTACTGTCTGTATGTGTCCTCTGTTCCATTGGCAAGTTGCATTTATTTCATCATATGTTACAATAAAAATAATCTGCATGAGTGGAAGTAACAGAGAAAGTAAAGATCTGGACAGGTAAAAGGCCAAAGAAATAGCAAAACATTGAATATTGAAAAGAACTGAAAGAGCAGAGTGCACGTTATTTCTAGCAATATAAAATGTATATGGTGATAGCAGGTAATCACAGTTCCTATTTACTACTCTAATATAGCACTAAAAAGGGAGGTATTATAAGAATGTTGAGGCTATGCCTGGAACAAGACAGGATTTGCACTAGGGACTTCTCTTTAGCAGTTAGAGACAAAAAAAGACGGGGTATTATAGAAAATTTCCAGCCTGCCTGAGCCACTCTGCAGCTCCTCTGGTGTGCGTGAGGCTGGAAGGGTTCTGAGCAGAGAAGGGCTTCAGATGTGTGTGTGTGTGTGAGTGTGTGTGTGTGTGTGAGTGTGTGTGTGTGTGAGAGTGTGTGTGTGTGCGTTTTTGTGTGTGTCTGCGTGAGTGTGTGTGTGTTAGGCAAGTTCTGTCGTCATTACAAAGAACCGTGCTTTTCATCCTTCAGTCTGAACTGCCTTTGCTTCTCACCTGCTTGCTGGCCCTGTTAATAATCAATCACATTTTAGCCACTTAACCTTTGTTTGCCTGCTCCCTGCCTGTTTTGCTCTTTTGCATGTTGCAGTAGATGGCACGACTCCAGCTGTTTGTTGATTAACAAATGGGCACTGTATGTGCTGCAGCCATTTTCACTTCTTCCCGGAGCCTTTTGCTGCAGCCACTTTAGCTGCTTCTTTGCATATTGATTGAACAGTGCTCACATTGAGTATTGACTGTCACAGACAATGTTCCTCACTTACCATTACTGCCCTTGTTTCTTTCTCCCTCATCACCATTCCTGTAAATACTGATGTTCATCCAGTTTCTCCTGCCCTTATATTTCTCTACCATCTGCCTCTTTGTTTTACTCTCATACTTGTAAATCAACCACATACAATCATTTCTTTTCTTTTTTGCTATTGCCTTTGAGAACATTTCTCCTAATCACCAGTGTGTCCAATCTCAGGAGTTCAGCATTCAGAAATCATGACTCAGCCTCCCTCTTCTCTGAGATCAGGTTACTGATCTAATACTGAAAAAACCCTTTTTTATTTTCCATTTTTTTCCTCACAAAATAAATACAAGCATCTAGCCTTTTAAGCTGTGTAGGAAACCTAGGTAGTAATACAAAGGTATTGTTTACAACCCTTGGGAAAATAATATTATCTTAAGAATAAGAATAATAAAAAAATTAAAGCAGCTGCTATCACCAAAAAGCAAGAGCCTGGTATCTGAAGACAAAGAACAGCTGAGATAAAGACAGGATGAAAGAGAGAAGAATGCATGCACTGCCTGAAGTGGCAGGAGCTGATAACAAACATATCAACCTCTATAAATGGTCATTTAATGGAATGCAACCTTCTGAGGAAGCGAAAAAACAGCTTTAAGGAAACAAGAAAGCAAAAAAATATATCCATCATATCTCTGGCACTCTGGTTATCATATGTTTGCATGTAACATTGTAGCATCGAGCTGAAGCTCAATGGAGAGAGCGCAACATGAAGGCATGTTGGAAAATGTTAAGACACAGGGAAAGAATGAATCTTCCATCTTCCCCGTGTTGGGGGGAAGAAAGAATCAACACCATTCTCATCCTGGCAAAGAGAAAGAAATTCTGTCACCAACATCACTTGCTTTGCTTTGAGTGAGTGACTGGACTAAAGGACCTCCACTGGTCTCTCTCAATCTCATGTCTCTGATGCAAACATATTTTTAGTAAAATTGTGAAATTATTAATTTAAACCTGTTTTCTGTTGATATTATTCTTCTTTTTGTTTTGTTGTAGTTGTTTTTGTTTTTTTTTTTATTTCTACCCTCAAAGGAAGGTTTCATTGGCAATTTTCTGTAAAAATACTTTCTGGCATACGGCTGCTACATGGAAATATACCGTCAGTGTTAAGATGGGATACTGCTTGAACATTTTTGTTACCAATTTAGGAATATCACAAGTAAAGCTGTCCTCAATTGGAATATCTTAATTTTTAAATGAAATGAAGAAATTTTATTTTGGGACAACAATAACTGCACTCCAATTACAGTCTTGGAGCTTCCTATTTGTTTTCTCTCTGATGGTTTAAGTTCTTTGTACGAGCTGCATTTCTCTTAGTGTACTCCAGCCTCATCCTTGCCTCATTTCCAGGAATGTGCTGGAAACCCTATAAACTTGGTCTCTTATGAGAGATGCAATTTGGCTTTAAAAAAGCCAAAGTTTTAGCAGAAAATATAATTTGGCATCTGAATCAAAATGCCTAGTGAGTTTTTGCAAGCAGGTCTCAGGATGTAACATAAAAAAAGCTGAGGAAAGTGCTAAAGATAGGGCAGGAAACATGAAATCCTGCTGAAGTTCCCCATCACATTTGCCATGGGCAGGGCACAAATTTCCTTGCTAAGTGAAGCCCAGGCAGTGAAGGGATGGGGTGGCAGGAGCTGAAAGCAGGGTTTGATGAAGACAAGCAAGGTAGAGCAAATGTACCAGACTGAGCCCTGTGCTACACAGGCCCAGCCAGGCCAGTGGCCATGCCAGGGCACAGACAGGTACTGCTCAGTGCAGTGTTCAGCAAACCTTCCCCACCAAATGTGGACTTTCTTTTTGTTGTATGGAATCACATGTTGTATGACTCATCACTCATTTTCACTCAGATTTCTTCTCCATGCTTTTTTAGGTCATTACAGAATTCAAAGCCATTTTTTAAAAACAATTCTTTAAAAAATTGAATTCTTTGAATTCTTGTAAAAAAATGTGTGTTTCAACTTTCATTTCTGAAAAGCTTCTCCTCTGCATCGTGGTTGTGAAGTGAAGATGAAATAATTGACTCAAACATATCCTAGATATAAAAATATAAAGTAGGGAAAAATGTATATTTGTTCCTTTTAGTCAAAACTTGAGCTCTAAATGCCTAAATAAGCATGTTCAAACACTTGAAATATTGCTTCTATACTAAATGTTGCATTTTCTATTTCTAGCTCGTGCTGTTTCCTTAATCTCACGTTGAACACTTTGATACTCCTTGAGAGCCTTCCTGTACTTAGACACTTTAAGTGTCTTCCCATTTCAGGTCATTTTTGACTGAGTGTCTGAGGTTACCTTGATGACTCTTGGACTTCTCTCTTCTTTCAACTGATGCTATAAATTACCCACCTTTTTTCCCCCCCTAATTTTTCCACTATCTTTTGCTCTTGTATTCATTCAAGTCATTCCATACGGCCCTGTTCCTTACTCAGTGACTCAGTTTGAACATTGCTATTTTGATAATACCTGTATTTTGTCCTGCTTGAGTAGTGTCCTACTCTTGGGAGTACTCTTATCCTCTTATCCTCCTTATTTCATATTTGAAACTGAAATTCTTTACAATAAGTTTAGCTCATGTACAATGCATTCTTAAATGCTCATATTTTACAAAGTGGAGTGATATAGAAGACTTAGCAACAAATCAAGAGAGTATCTGGTGCTTAGATTCACTCTGTTGTGACTGCCTATATTCCCAAGGGCCATAAGCTTTAGTGAAGGAGACTCACATATATGAGTGAAGGATTCTTGGCCTTTGGTAATAATAATGTAGGAATATAATTAAAAAACTTTAATTATAATTATGTAATGACTTGTTCTGTGTGGTATGTGCTAAACTACTGTAATATATACCAGCACTTTCATATTACCATGCACTGCTTTTGGGATCATTCCACAGCAGCACTGAATCTTCATATTTAATTTCATTTTCCTCGAACCTAACTGCTTTTCGGAGACTAACTGCAGCTTTGATAAATGTTCTTTCTAGACTAGTTAATATCTTAGGCTTATAAAAGGTATTTTAATAAAAAAATGTAGCTTCCAGCTAGAGCCCAGATTTCAAAAGATAAGAACATCTAGTTTTCCATTTCTTCTTTTTTTTTGGAATTAGTCACTTTAGTTTAAAGACTTTTTTTCCAGACTGATTAAGAAGAAAGACTGACAAATTGAACTTCAGATTTACTCTTTCACCAGACTGATACAAGAAGCAGGTAATGAGATCAACTCATTGTTAGTCACAAAGAGGTTTCCTTGAAATTAAACATGTCAGACATACTTATTGCTTTAACAATCACAGAGACTGATACAAACAAAAGCAAGACACTCAGGCCTACACTTTCTTCCATAGCTGCTAAAGTAACTAATGTGAATACTCACAGCTTCTCAGAACTGCCACCCATCTGATACCAATTTGGATTCTTAAAACTGCATTAATAGTAATTTGCCAACAGTGTACTGTATTTTTTGTAAAGCTACTCTGTTGGTGTAGAAATTTTATCTCTCTCCTCTCAAATAAATTAAACCTCAGCTATCATTTTTCCAGAAGACTAATTGTTTTCTTTCTATTAAAGCATAGGAATAGCAAAGAAAAAAAAAAAAGAGTAGGGTTCAGTACCAGCCCCTTTCCCCCTCACCCCCCAACAAACTGATGAGCCAATCGACTTTTCCTGTTAGCAGACAGGTTTTAACCATGTTAATAGAATGTGCTCATTTACAAAAGAGTCACAGAATCACAGAATTAATTAGGTTGGAAAAGACCTTTAAGATCATCAAATCCAACCTATGACCTAACATCACACTGTCAACTACAGCATGGCATTGAGTGCCACATCCAGGCTTTTTTTAAACACCTCCAGGGAGAGTGACTCCACCACTTCCTGAGAAGCCCATTCCAATGCCCAATCACTCTTTCTGTGAAGAGTTTTTTCCTAAACTTCTGCTGGTGCAGCTTAAGTCATTTTGTCCTATCACTGGTTGCCTGGAGAAGAGATCAACCCCTACACTCTCCTTTCAGGCAGCTGTAGAGAGGGATAAGGGCCCCACAGCCTCCTTTTCTCCAGACTAAACACTCCCAGCTCCCTCAGCCCCTCCTTGCATGGCTTGTTTAGACACCAGCCTTGTTGCCCTTCTCTGGACACCTTTGAGTATCTCATCATCCTTCCTAAATTGGGGTGCCCAGAACTGGGTACAAATTTGCTCCTTCAGCGCTGGCCTGACAGATAAAGACTATACTCCAAGGTGAGGAGTTTAGTCACATTGTAGGACTTTCCCAGGTTCAATAAGACCCACCAGCCTTGGCGTGGAAGGAAAACTAGGGAATTATACATGAAACAAATCAGGAGATTAGTGGATGGAGTGGGAAGACCTACTCGACTGGTGATATGGATGGTTAAAAAATTTTAAGAGCTCCTCCACCGAGTTTTCTTCTGGTACATATCCTTTAATGGTATAGTAAGAGACAGAAGAATACCAGTAATGGAGAGAAAGAGAAGATGGTTGTACTAATTTCTTTGCTATGAACCATCCTGAATGGAATCAGCACTCCTCTGTCACTTCCCCTTCCCCCTCCTCATCCATACACCAAAGACAATGTTCACAATTTGAAGAGAAATTTAAGTGAAACCACAAAAGCCTTCTATACCCAGGATATGAAGGATAAAAATATTAAATTTTGCATGCAAAATATCTAACTTTACTCGCTTTTCCTGGGTTTGCTCTACCAAAGAATTTGTTATCTCCATCTACCAAGAATTCCTTTCTCATGTAAAAGTTCCTTTTTTTCCCTTTCCTCTCTCACCTGGCCCTCATTTCTGCCCACCGTTACTGAGAAATCTCACTTATTTGCATGCCCTTCAGTACTCACATTATTCATAGTTCTATTCTTCAGCAGAGGAAACCATATCTCTCTTTTTGATTATATTAAACTCCCACCAAAAGAGACTTAACTCCTTTTTGTCAAGAATGCATAAAAATGAGACACTCAACTACAGCATGAGGAGACCTCAGACAAGCAGGACATATTTACTATGTGCAGATTATAAATATCCTTCTGGAAAATAAATTTTGTTTTTGTAGTTGACAAAAACAGGCTGACCATGAAGAGTTTGGGGAGCAAAGTTCTGATAATGTAACCAGTTGTAGAAGTTTTTGGGGTATTCTTTTGGGGATGAAAGATTGTTATTTAGCAATTCATCTTTACAATCATGGGTGAATGAGACAATCTCATTTCAGTCCTCCTGCTGCTCTAGTGACGCACAATGTATCAGTCCTGCTAGAGAAGGAGTGACAATGCCTGTAATGACAAATTCCACATCTGCTTTTCTCTTACTGGGACACCCATGCAAAGATAATCCCCGATGGCAGATATACAGTTTCTTATTGTCTTCCCTCCCATTGTGAAACCATAAAAGTCAGAGTGCAAGAGAAAATTTGAGTGAGCATCATTATAAAAATACTAATTTTTAAAACATTTTTCTTTTTTTAAAATCGAGTGTGATTTTATTTCATATATTTTTATTTTCATATTTTTGATATGAAATAGTCTTTGTTTGGCCCTTGGGATCAGGTGATTTCTCTTTCTCAAAGTGTCTGTAACTTATCTCAAAGCAAAACAAAACTCAACAAAAAAATACAAGCCACACCAATTTGGAGTGAAAATCCACCAGCTGCTCCTGTGAAGATAGGCAGCCTGAGCATTTCCAGCTCTCCCTGCGAAGTTTGTGTTCTAGTTTTGCTGGCAGTTGGCTCAGCATGCTGTTCCTCTGGGAAAGTACACCTAAAATGATACAGCACCCAAGGCACTTGTGCGATGTTTCAAATTGTTATGAGTGGCACAATCTGATAAAATGACACTGATAAAAGTACCATTTAACCATGTTGTATTATATGTCTATCAAGACATTAACTTTCAGGAATGTGAGTCTTTTTCTTGTCCTCTCCGCTTCCCTCCACACTTCATTTTTTGAGACAGCGTTCAGTTAGTGCTAAGTCTTAGTGCTCTGTTGTGTATGTGAGAAGCTTTTCCTCCATTTCAAGAGAGACAGAGATACCATCAGGCTTTTGAGTGGCAGCAAACTCAGATTTCCTCAGGTATGCCACAGTGTGTGTGGCCTTTGCAGGCAGTGCTGCAACTTCCCCCACAGTAAATTACTGCCTCCTTCCCTGGCTGGGGAAGGAAGGAACAGCTCTAGTTTGCACCTGGCAGCTGATGAACAGTAGATGTTGTGTGTCTTTCCTATTTCCTTTATTGGTGTTTAGGCCCTGGAAAACCATATTCTGCAGTCCCACCAATGCCACCAGTGAGAAGTTTGGGGATGTGGGGAAAGGCAGCAAGTAGATATCCAGCTTCCATTCTCACCTTGCCTGTTCCTCACCACCACTGCAAGGAAAGCCCAGGCTGGCCCTCCAGGTGTTTTCCCTTCCCTGCACACAGATTCACACATTCCCTATCTCCTCAGAAGTCTGCTAAGGCCTCAGCTGCTGGAACAAGGGGCACTAGAACTCTTGGTCCTGCAGGAGCAAAACCGAGTTTGCCTACATTGTTAAGAGAAGAGTTCAGGGAACTCTGCCCTAATATATTGTAATTCTTTACAGAATTAAAGTATTTTTGCTGCCCTTTCAGAAATATTTGCATGATACCAGCATAAAAACAAAGTTTCAGTGAATTGGAATGGTTTTTATCTTTACTTAGATATGTTTTCTCTTCATGCTTTTAATTAGGAAAAGCAACTAAAATCTGAAAAAAAAGAGCTCTTTCAGATAAAAATACACACAAAAAAAGAACATTCTGTTACATAGTTTTTGGAACAAAAGGCAGCAGAAACTGAACCTTTCTAAATTTATTTTCTGGTGAGTCAGTATTTTCACACAAAATAACATTTCCCAGACAATCTCTTAAATGGCTGTAGAGTCTTGGCTAGATTGTGGATACAGCCTCAACATTCCTCAATATTGCAGTAGCCCTCAGTGTTATCCAAGCTTATGTGTAGAATTAGTTGATTAGAAAATATTTTAAGTTCTCTTCTAACATATATACTGCATTTTGAAGTTTTGTTTTTGTATGGTAATGCATCTGCAGATATTAATCTGTACACTTTTCTATTCAACCGTAATATGTGACTATATATTTAAAACAGAATAACTTAAATAAAAACAAAACCCCCTTTTTGCTCATTTTTAGCACTGGAATGTTAGCAATGACACGAAACTGACTTGCTGTGTTGCCCCTTTGTGCTGCAGGCCTGATAGGATGCCATGATGAGCTTACTCTTTTAAGCCTAAGGGCTTAACATTAGCAGCATATGACAATTTTCTTATCAGAGTCTGCTTTGCAGAGTCTCCTCTCAGGGAGGAGAGAGTGGACTGTCATATATGGAATGGTGTGGTAATTAAGCAACACTGTTCAAGCATGGAATGTGAAAAAACCCAAGGGTTTCACTGTTAGGCTTCTTACATGATTGCAAAACATGCCAGTGCAAAGCTTTTTTGCCTTGCAATAAGGACTTTTTATTTTTGAGAAAAAAAAAAAGAAGCAGTTATTAAACTCAGCATGGAGACAATCTGAAACAGGATCTTCATCAATCAGATTAACTACTTTCCAAGATGAAAGTAGACGAGGCACAGTGTGAGCCTGAGAAGATATTTATCAAAACCCATATTAATAACCACTTTCAGCCTTCTCCTGACAGTTTCATCTTAGCTTCCATGTTTAACATTTGAGTATCATATGTTTTTGTCAGGATGAGGCTGCTAAGAGCATCAATTAATTAATTCCTCTGAAGTATGGTTTGGAAAGGTAATAAAGTAGCATTCCCTAAGGCCAGAACCAGTAACGGTAAGCAGCATTCTGGTGCTGTGCAATTCGTTACTTCAGAAAGAAATTAAAAGCATGGAATCATTCCCACTTTTAAAAGCAAAAGATATTCAACTTTATTTTAATAAAATTGCTGAGAGGGATCCATTTTTTTAAAGTAATATTTTCAAAGCTGATAAAAAATGTTGCTGCTTTTTATTTATTTTAATAGAAAAAAAGTAGAATGCCTCTGGCAAAATAAAAGGCAGAAGAGATGACTGGAATATGTCTTAACACTGTTATTTATTTGCTATCATTATTATGATTTGCCTTGTTATTTGGGTCTTACTGTTCTGTTCTGGAATTTTCACTGTGGGGTGAAGGAAGCCTGCTGACAATACAGAGAAATTAACCCTCTCCTTGTTTCTCCTAAAATTCTCACTGGGAATTTCAAGTATACAATAACTTGTCCATCCTTTCCCCTGGTTAAAACCAGTGAGATTCTTGTTTCTTTAACTCTGTAAGAAAAGAGATGTTTTGTCTTGTAAGTAGTGGAAGAAAAGCAAGGGTAAAGAGCTGTTTGGTGACACAGGAAAACATCAAGATAATATTTTTATAAAATCAGAAGCAGATAGTTGAACTTGGTTTAATTTTAAAGATTGCTTTAATCTTGTGAAATATATGCATTCTTTTACTTCCACATCCTTTTAGTCCCACCACAAACAAAGTAATGTATCTATGCAAAAAGACGTATGTAAGCTGTTGACAACAGTAGGTCTTTTCTTGCTGCCTGTGGGAATTTCAGTCTGTATAGTTAGTGTGTCCTAATGACTGCATAAGCCAGATCAAAATATTCTGCTTGCCAGCTACTAAATAAATGTCTCCACACAATTTATGTTAATGTATTTCAGTCTGATCTTGTCAAAGAATGAGAGTCAGGTGTTCATACTCTACATCTTGTGTGTGAACTGTGTAAATGTGTTTCTATGATCCCTTTGCCTATCAATTCTCTTTCATAGCTTTTGAGTCCTTTGACTACTCAGTTTGGGGTGGTTTTGAAGACATTTATGTTCATGGGAAGTAACTGCTCTGGCCTCCAGGATAGCCGGAGAGGCAGTCGCTGCAGAATAGTCTGAGAATAAGAAGCTTGGTGAACTTTCATAAACACCAACAGAACAGGAATGTTCTCTCTTTCTCCCACTGGAACAGGTCAGAAAACCACCCCCAAACAAATGCTCTTGACATCCTATAAGAACTATGTTGATTTATGTTCCTGTTCTACGTGGTGGGGCATCATCTGGACACTATCATTCAGGGACAACAGACCAAAAGAGCCCTGAGTAGCATCATCTCTTCCCCAGGAATGACTCAGTAGCCTGCAAGCTAGACCTCCCAACAGCCAGTGTCATCATTTCCAAAATCAACTTTGTTAGTAAAGAATATGGACGCTTTCGTTATAAATTCTTAGGTAGTCAAATATCCATAAACCTGCCCTTATATTATACATGGTGAAGGCATAGGTTTGATTTCCTCTAACCTTCAAGAAAATGATACTTTTCCTCCTTCCAGGGAGGAATATCTGTCTGCTTCATTGTTCATACTGGAGTGAAAATAGCTCAGCTATCCCTTTCACCAATGAGAGAAGCAATGTCTTAGGTTTTATAGAATATGGAAGAAAAAACCCAAACCAACCAACAAACCAACCAATCAACCATGATATCTATATTCAGCTGTAGTTTTTGCACTTTCATTCTGACAGTACATGGGACCAGTCATCAATAATATCTTGAGATCCATTCTGTAGAATTCTATGGCACCATCCAGATAATCTCAAAATATTTTGCAGGATCTGCAAAGAATTTGCTAAGCTTGGACTTTAATAAACAGCTGAACAAGACATTTAGCACTTGCAGCAGAAAATTCAGACTGGAAAAATCACCTCTGGCAAGTAGGTATTTGTGTCAATTCCCCTGGCAGTGGCCAATCTTAGGTTCTGCTGGTTCATAGTCTTCTGAGAGTTACTCCAAAATGGCCTGTGTGGACTCAGATTGCTGATGTTTATCAGCTTTTTTGTTGCCCTGGGGATGGGACTCAAGTAAATGCAAGAAAGGGGAGACAAAAACTGGGGACAAAAATTGGAAACAAAGTTAACAGAATGCCGAATTTTCTAATTTTCTTGTAGAATAAGTTTGACTTACACAATAGATAAATTCCATTAGCTGTCTTCTGAGCTGTTGAATGCTTCTGTTTGGTTCTCTTTCTTTATTAACTGATATTGTGGAGGATTTATGCTTGATTGGTGAAAATGAATCAAATCTAAAATTTTTCACATAAAATAAAATATAACTTTCAAACTTACAGGTGGTCTATGCTCATATACAAAGTCAGGAATGAGGGAGGAGACACGAAGGTGTTCTCTGGCCTATCAGATGCACTGGTATGAATCAGATCCAAAGTCCTGTGGGATTCCTCTTTGCTCTTCTCCATGCATAAAATTGCTATTTATGTGTTCAGACCTAAATATCTCTGCAGAAATATACAAGTCTGGAGGGGTTTGGTGCAAATTATTTGCACCATCTAAAGTGTAAGTGATTTAGGGGGCATTTTCTATGTAACACGTGGGGACTTTAACGGGAGCGTGAGAAGACTGCTTAGCAGCCAGCCAGAATCACCAGCTGAGGTCCCTTGATTTGCATGCAGAGGTTACAGAGCACACAGCTAGAGGGAGGATTATGGAATTGAAAGATCTTAGGCGCAGGAAGATTGAGTCTATAAGTGCTGTAAAGAAAACTGAGAAAAACTCAGGAAGCTGAGAGTTGAAACAAAACTAGTTTGTCTTATGTTCTAATTTGGCTTCAGAGATTTAAGGGGTTATCTCTGCTAAACCTCACAGATTGTGGCGGAACCCTCTGAGTGTCAGAAGATCTGCTATTACTGTCTTCCCTGCCAGGGTGATTGTTGTTGCTGGATAAAGAAGGTGTACATCAAAGCAGAAGGATTAATGTGATTTAATACCACCATTCAATCTGCAATTCTGCACATGGAATTGATTATTTTGGTGTTTACAACTGTGGAAACTTAACATTTGGAAATGCCCAGCACTTTTTGGTAACATAGTTAATGTTAAAGAAACATCATCAAACTAAGAGTAGGTCTGTATGCTAGGCTGACCGAATGCTGTGTGACCACGCTGAAAATTAAATTTTGCTAGGTAAGATCTGTGAGGCACAAAAATGAGTATACTGCTTAAGATCAGTATAAAACACTGGTGCTAAGACTCTACATCCTAACCACAATTAACACCACAAAGAGACTTGTGAAAAAATGCCAGCCTACAATTTCTACTACAACATCCTGGGATTCTGAGACCTTTTTAAACAAATACTTCCTTTCATGCAATTTTGTGCTGTGCTCCACAGGGTCACTGGAACAGGTCAAAAACATGATCAAAAATATCTTCTCTGTTTCTCCTGCTTTGAAAACATTTCCCTGCTGTTTGCTGACTATCAGTTCTGGTTACTTTGTGTTACTCCCAGAGCATGAACAATGAACCTGAAGACTAGCACAATGCTGTTAAACACACACAGTCAACTACAAAAAAGAAAAAGGAGAAAATAAAGCACTTCTGCAAATCTCTTACTATTATTGAGATGTTGAGGTTATATTTTTTTTATTATATTATTGAGATGTTGAGGTTGTATATGTATTACATGATCATAGATATGTATAGCAGCATAGTTTTACCTAGTGCAGCCACAATACACAAGATACTAATGTGTCTTCATAGTCAATGACTACAGTCTGACAGCTCCTAATTCCTGACCATGATAATGTAGGTTATAATTCTTTAGAAGACCTGAATGGATTTATTGTGTTTAGTTTTTGGTCCTGTAGAGGTCTACTGATACTCAGGATCATTTGTGTAACAGTGCCTGTATACTCTGCTAGTAGATAAATTCAGTTTGTGGTGATTTCAGTCCACATCAAGTTACAGAGTTTTTCTGGTATTTAAAGCAAATCTGTGAAGCTCCTTTCTGAGCATTATCATTCTGTCTGAGTACCTGCTGACTGACAAAGAACATAATTTTGCTGAGTCAAAATGGATACTTCCTTGTAAACAGCTCTTCCTCAATACTCTTTAAAAGCCCAGGTTTTGAGTGAGTCACCCAGGGTGGTCATACCTTCAATAAATATTGTACTGCCCTATTGACATATTAAAACACATCCTTTCTATAAGCAAGAGCTTGGTATGTTCAAGTTATAGTCCTACACAACTGGCCCATTGGTGTCTGTCTGAGTTGACATCCAGAAAATGTTCTTCAGTCTTTTCTGAACATTTGCATGGAACTGTTTTCAGCGTTTATGTCCTTAAGTAGAAGAGAGTTTGTCCTGGAAAACAGGACTGTCATTGTTGCTCATACAGGACTTTTTGGCAGCTTTTCTTTCCACCCAGAAATTACATTTCTTTTAAAATTACATTTCTGCCCTTATTTTGGTTTTATTTTTATTTTAAATTTGCTTCTTCCCATAATTCCACTACTCAGGCTGGTCTATGTAATCCACCTGGTGCCACTGTGGCTCCTGTTCTGGGTTTAGCCAGGACAGGGTTAATTTTTTTTGCAGTAGCCATGGGTGAATGGTGCCTTGGAGTCTGTGTGGGTACCTCTGGGTTTGTTATTCCACAGAAAATACATCACCCCTGGGGGCAAAGGAAGGGAGTCTGCTTCTGGGAAGATGGGCATAGTTTAGGGTGGCACAAAGTGTGGCAGAGTGGGGAACCCTTCAGCCATTGCTCTTTGTCTTGGGGTCAAACTGCCTTATATCAGGCTGAGTGAGCATTTTTCATGTAAATCACCTTCTCTTTTGTACAATTTCTGTTATTAGTATTGTTGCTGCTACTGTTCATTTTCTTATCGCATTGCTTTTTCCAGAAAGTTGTTCTTATCTCAATTTTTGATCTCTGCCTTTTGTCTCCCACCGCAGGGGGAGAAGGTTTGTGGTTTTCTGTGTAGTGGGAGTACTAAGTTGGGGAATACCATGACAATTCTGTATCATGACTCAAATAAAGATGAGACTGATGAGGTCTGTAATTTTGTATCATGTCATCTTTAATAGCTTGATGTATGTTTTTTACTTCGCAATGGTTTTGAAAGGTCAAATAGAGTTTCTTTATCCTTTTGCTTCTAGTTTGCATACTGACCTACAGCAGTTGTGCTTGTTCATAACTACATGTCAGAATGACATAAATCTCTTTCAAAATGACATATCTTGTGGTCTGCATATGCAAGTTTCATATATTCAATTGCAAAACTGTGAAGAATCTCCTTGCTGCCATCTCACACAGGAACTGAAGGATGTCCTATGTTTCTGGAAAAAAGATGTCCTTTTGTTTACTTTTAAGTAAATAATGTATGCCCAGAGAGCAAAAGAATTTTTGAAAATAAGGAACTTACGGAAATACCGTCAGTAATGAAACTAGAATTTTACTGTGATATGCAATCTAAAAGATCCATGTTCCCTACAATTCTGCAGAAAACAACTACTTTGTATCACTGAACTTTTGAGAAAAACTTACAGATTATTCTTCCTGCCAGAATCAATAACGAGAAATAAAACGGAATGTCCCAGCTGGTAATTTGAGATTGTGTTCCTATCAGTTAAAGTATTTGAATTAGATTGAATTGTATGACTGTATTTTTGGACAAACTATCAGTCTCCGTTAAACAAATTTTAAAGGTAGCAGGAGACCACTTCTGATATGTCCTGGCTGAAAACATTTCACCTGAAGGAATTAGCCCATGCTCCTTGGATCCAGAATTATAATGCCATCTGGCAGATATTATTTCAGCACCAAGTTCTTAATGAGATAAGGTCGAGCCAAACATGGATTCAGGGTACAAAAGAATTTAATAATCTTTTATTCATACTAGTGAACATTTGCATATACTTTATGAGAACAGTTATTACAAGAAACTTTTCACCTTCTAGCATTCTTTAAAATATTTTGGCATGTAGATATTTCTAAAATATCCATAATGTTTTTATTTATGTTTTTTCCCCTATATTTAAATTCTTGTGCTTATCTATTTGGATTTGAATTTATGTTAAAATAATTGCATTATATCCCACATAATTAAACATATTTTATAATCTAAGGCAAGTAATAGTAGAATACTGAAGATCCAAAATTCTCATTTCTAACCAGTGTAGGTTAGAACAGTCGAATGTTTGAAAATTTCAACCCTGAAGTCCAGTTATCCCTTGTCTAAGTGGATTGGGCATATTGCTATAAGCAGACAAGAGTACAGTTTGATTTCTAGGCATGCATTATTATTTGAATTCACACACACATCAAAGGCAGTAATCTGCTCAAACCTAGATGGCCAGCCAGTGCAGCATTGCTAAGACACAGCAGTTCTTTTACACCATGTCACCCAGGGAGCAGTATTATTAGCAATATGTCTGCTTGCTCTCAACTTCCTAGCCATGATAAAGGCTGAGTGCAGCCTTCAGATCAATTTCAGATGAAACAAAGAGATTTAAACAAAAAACATCTCGTGCAGCCACATCATGTACACTGTTTAATGTAGCTGTGAGTATTTTCATTACCCATATAACGGAAAGGGTCTAGTTAAGATTCATCTTGCCTCGGTCACATGTAGTGCATCTGGCCATATTTGAATTAATTGTATAAGTCCCATTAGAGTCAATGAAGATATAGCCAATACAGTCAATGGCATCTAGAGAGCAGTTCATCTTGTCCTAAATTTGATCAGACGAATTGTTCTTTAAACTCCATTAACTATATTGATTATCTCCCCAAGAATATAATGGAATTCAGACAGTAAGTCTGCTTTGGACAGGCTAAATGGTAGATATCTAGAGTAAGAATTTCATGCTCTCTGCTGTTGTTCTCTGCGATGAAATCTGGTTGAAATACTGGTGACTTAACATAATTTCAATTTCAGAATAATATTCAGGTTACAAAAAACTTCACACAGGAGTAGAACTTTTTATTGCAGTTCTGTCTGCCTAAATAGCAAACTGCCTTGAAAGAAAATAACTGAGTTCTGTTTGCTCTTTTTGATTTGTGGAGAAGCCCACAAGATCCTTTTCTGTCCAAAATCTCATATAATTGGTCAGGGTAGATGTTTATCCTCAAATATAGAGGGACTGTGACCACTGTCTGAATGTTTGGTATGTGTCTGGCTCAGAACAAGTGGCCTAACCATGCAACCAGATCAGTAGGTCATCCATAGGTACTCGTTGTCCTTTGCTACTGACTTGCCTTCTTGTATTGTGTCATCTTCATAAATTCCAAACTTACAGAGCCCAAAGAAATTAATGTAACCATCTCATAAGCCCTCCTGACAGACTTGACCCTGAGAGTTCCCTGAATAATAACTGCTTAAACTTGGACCACATCTTGATTTTAAAATTGTGGAAAAATTATCTATCACTGTCATCAATAAATAGTTCTAGCTAAAACCTTCCCCCTTATTTCCCATATGAAGTTTTCTAGCCTTTACAGTGATCAAAGCAGTGTGCTAGAACAAAAAGGTGCCCATTACAATGTTTTTCTTTCTTTAGTGTATAATTATAGATGGAACAAGACAAGCAAGGTCTTTCCTGCTGACTAGATATGTATGGTAGCTGGCAGAGTAGTGTCCTTTTCCAAGCTGTCTTAGTGGAACTGTTTCATGTCAGATAAATAATTAAATATTTATCGTAGAGGGGTCTTGGGTCTCTGTTTCTTGCTTCTCAAGGGAATGCAGCTATCATTGGGTCAGTCTTCAAGTAGCTGACCCACTGGATTATTTACATAGAATATCACCGTGCTGAAGAAAGTGATCCTATTCCCGTAGGTAGGTACTCAGTCAGGATGTAAAAATGTCCTCTTCTGAGTTGGGCAGAAAAGGACCTTAAACTAAAGATTCATTTATGCAGGTAACTGCACAACTGCTGATCTGTGACTACTCTGGGTGAGGTCTTTTTTCTTGTGTTGTGGATAAAAAAATCCAATATACCTAAAGACTCTTTCCAAGATAAAATTGCTGCTGCGTTCATTTTGAAAATTTTAGTTTATGGGAAATAGAATTTTGTCCCAGAAGAATGGCTGTTGAAAAATTTTCAACCTGTTGCTTTCAAGCTATAGCGGTTGACAACAATCCCCTCTTTACACAGAGAAAATTCCCACTGTTCTTCTGTTATTTTCTTGGTCTTGTTTCTCCCCACAGCGGGTGTAAGGAAGCCGATGAAGGCAGAGTGTTTTATTTGTTATTTTACAGCCACTTCTCTCAGAAGTAGAAAACGTTTCCTCTAAATTCTTAATTCCTTATTTCTGGAATTTTCACATTTCCAATTGCAAACCAATTCTACTCCTCCTTCAAACTAAATTAAAGATAATTGCTTCTCAGCTGAATATCAGAAGAGAAATTTGTGATCAAAAGCATAGTGCCAACTTATTTTCAAATAATGATTTCCTGTTCCAAATTTTTCAAGGCATATTGATATTTTCCATTTTTGGGAAAGGCTTAATTCAAAAATCCTATTGGAAATATTCTTACAGTTAAGTGCTGATGCTGGTACAGGCACTATTTAAGGATATGGTGCCACCCTTTGCCTCAGAACACTTCCAGTTTGGGCAGGGAGTGGATTCACAAACCTACAGGGACAGCAGAATGCTAAAGCATGTATAATTATGTTCAAATATATATCACATTTCTATGCCATATTTTAATTTGTATAAATATATGTAGCTTCTTCAATGTCCAGGCATCACTTTGCATTGCCTTAAAGAAAATGTTAATATTCCAAGTTCCATAGAATTACATATCATGGAGATTTAAGGGAATAAATGGTGGTAGCCTTTCAAAGTGTTAGTTTTTGTAGGCTGAGAACCTTTCATGGTCATCAGGCTCAGGGAAATGTGACTGAGCAGATCAGGCCAAGTGCAGAGTTAGCTGCACTGTGCTGGAATGTGCTGCACTGAAACCTGGAATGTTATCTGTCCATTCCAATAGCTTATCACACAAAGTGCTAGGTTCTTTTGGAATTTTCTCTCCCATGAAAATAAGTCTTTTCTAACTTTGCAGATTATGTTCATTTGGAAAGAACAGCATTTAACATCTCAGTTTTGAACTGGAGATACTTTTAGTGAGGTTTTCAAGGAGGATAGTTAATATGCTATTGCTGGTAACTTGAATTATTTTTCATTAGTCTGCTGATTGCATCTCAGCATCCTTGTATGGTGTCATTCCCCTTTCTCTCCATTCCTCCTAGATATATCTACCACTGTAACACAATCTCAGGTACAGATTTCTATTACTCCAAAGGTTTGGTTTCATGAGAAAATCTTAGAGTTCTTAAACTCTTTGTAAAGAAGGGCAGGTATTACATCACTCAGCATGACTGGTGGAGCAGTGAATCACAAAAATAGTCACAAAATAGTCTCCAGACAAATTTCAGATAAATTTCAGTTGCTAATCAATTTAATATTTTCCATTATTACATTTTCCGTTATTATTATCTTAGTGTATTTCAGGTTAGTCTGTGTTGGTACATGGTGTTAGAAAAGCAGTATTTCTACTGTTTATTTTAGCCTTATATTTGCCTTTGTTTGCCTTCTCTTTACCCCCAGTTTCCCCCTTTCATATGTCTGTTCTATTTTCATTCTATATGTGCAGTTCTGAGCAGGCTGATGGACTCCTCTGCAGCAGACAAAATCACACCTGAGTCTTTAAGGTTTATTGGTTTGTGCTCATAATGAGGTGGAGTTGGTTATGACAGCCTGAAGGAGCTGGGGCAGGCATGTTTAGCTGTCTGCTTTTGTGAGAAGATGTGAGAGGGGAATTTATAGTAAGGATGTATAAAGAGCTCTGCTTTCAATAGTGGTGGTGAGTTGTGGGACAGAATTCATGCAGAGATTGAGTCTAACAGCAGAAAAACCAGTATGGAATGCAAGACATCGAGACCCTTGCAACTCATATTTATCATGAGAAGAGTTTTTGTGCTGTGTGACTTTCCACAATTTTATCTGAATTAATAAATTGTGGAGGAAGGACATGAAGAGATTCATTGACATGATGTACCTCCTGTGTTGGGGACAAAACAGTGGCTGTAATAATCTCTCTGAAGACTGGGGAAGAGTTGCAGAGTAAATCAGAGAATAAAGGAACAACAAAGAAACAGCAGAAGCTTTTGGGAATTAAAATGAAAATACTTGGTAGAAGAGAAAGCAAACAGTGAGATTTTATTAATATGTGGTGAAATATCCTGTCACAGTATATTGTATAGTTAACCTTTCTGAACCACTGGAGATTTATTCTGGTTGGCAAAATGTAAACCATTTAGCAAAGCTTAGAGATCAAATAACTAACATTACCACTGAACACCACTTATAAACATCAAAATCAAAAAATCTTTAAAGTATTTACAAATTTGTGATATTTTTCCTTTTGTAACTATTTTCACAATGCATGAATATACCTGTAGGTATTAACTGAATCTTACATAGCTGGTTTTTGGGGTTTTTTGTGGATGCGCATTAAAAATTCTTCTTCTGTTGATTTCACCCTCATTAGTATTTTTATGGTCTGTGCTGTCATAACCTGAACAAAATTTGGGCATTCTCTGTGTGTTTATATACCTCAAGAATGAACACCAGAAATTCACATTAACATATTTTGGCAATAACTAACCAGTCCCATGAAACCATAGGTACATTTTAGTTTTGTAATACTGCTTATTTTTGTGCTTTTCTCTGTTATGCTGTTATGTTCTCTGCTACAACTTCAGACCCGTGTGTAGGCCTTTGTCTTTAGCTTGTCAAGACAGTGTTTAAAGGTGCAATAAGTAGTTGTTCCAAAATATTAAAAACCCCCCGAGTACTGTGTTTAGTATATGTACAAATACAATCTTTTATATGTGCACTAAATTTCAAAGCCATTATTTATTTTGATAGAAGAAGAATCTATAACTTCACATCTCTGCAGATTCTGACCTGGCTTTACTGTGGCTGCATAGGGCAGCAACAGCAGAGTGTGAGCACTATCCAATGTGGTCATGGGCTCTTTTAAAGTGTTGCAGTGATATCTTCATGTAGTTAGCTGGCTTTCCTTCTCCAGCCAATGAAACAGACTTTACACATTCAAGCAGGATTACACGTCTGGAGGTCTAGGCAATATTTACAAGGGATCAGGCTTATTTTCTTACAGCAACTGTAACTGAGAGGATTACTAAAGCACTGAGTTGGTGTCAGAGACTAGGATTTACTCCTTACGACCTCTATCACTTTGGGCAATTCACTTAATCTCCCAGTGCTTCAATTCTCTGCTCAGAAACGGGACAAAAATGCTTCTTACCTTACAGATATTTCTGATGTATCCACTGCAAAAAGAAACAATGAGGGGGTGATTCTCTCTTAAGAGGCACTCAGGAGCCTGTCTGCTGCTCTGACAGGGAGTCATAAGTGTTGACATTATAATAACAAGAGACACTGACTCCAAAGTTGGTTTTGCAGAAAATCCACCTTTACTACAAGTGCTACTTCTTTTATACCGTGTTCTGATACAAAAAGACCTGATTGGACACTCAAACAACACATTCTACTTGGTTGGTTACTTAGCTTAACATCTTAACACAAAGAGATAGAAAAAGGGAGAGAACAGCACCTGCAGGTGTTTAGACTAGAAGTTATCATATTTAGACTAGAAGTTCAGAGTCTCACAAGCAGAATCTGAGAAAGTTGGTTTTCTCAGTCTCTGACCAATTTGTGGGGACCACACATGAGAGCTGTGCTGCCTCCTGGGAGTTAAGGTCCCAGACGCTGTCAAGAGGGTGCCACAGCTTGTCAAGAGCACAGACTTCTATCCATTACTGCCCTTTCATGTGGGAATAAATGACACTGCAACCTAGACAAAATCAAAGAAAATTGCAAAGCTCTGGATGTATATCCAAAGTATTGCTACCCAAGTTATCTTTTCTTGCATTTTGCCTGTTAGAGAAAAGAGTGCAGCCAGAAATAGACATATTATGCAAACGAACTTCTGGCTTAGTGGACAGTGCTCTCTTTAGGGTTTTGGCTTTTAGGCACAACAACAAGACATTCTTTGATTATTATAGCCTATCAGGAATGGGATACTTCTGTCTGGAGGAGGCAAGGGAATCTTTGACAGTGGGATGTCCAGCTTCATGATGCATGCTTTAAATGGAAGGACTTAGGGGACAGGGTTCAAAGATTTGTTGTTTCTTCTAAGGTAATATCAACATAGAAGACCATAACGGGTTACGATGCCTCATTTTCTTGGTCAATCCATAGCCTAGGACAGATGAAGGAAACTGGTAATAGAGGAGGATGGAAGGTGAGAGCAGGTAAGAAAAGATTATTTTCTGAGATCTGAGAAATCAGAAATTCTCATAGTGAATGACCCAGGAACTGAGGGTTAGACGTGTCTGTGGGGTTGTTTGATGGAAAGACAGGACAGCATCATCTCCCACAGTCCCTCCAGAGCTGAACGTCCAGAGCAACCCTCAGCTGCCATTCTAACAGTGGCAGAAGTAACAGAGACTACTCAGTCTCTTGGCTTTCTGCTGTTCAATCATAGGGAGACCTAGACTTTGTCACCTGCAGAGAACTGTAATTTAGTGACCCCTGAGCAAAATAAGGACAACTTGTATTGTCAGGTTTCCAGGATCTCCAAAGTCAGAGATTTCACAGCTTCTCTGGGCATCCCATCTACAGCTTTATCATAGCTGTTATTAAAAAAAAAGAGAAAATGTCCTTACCTCAAAACACTTTGGAAGCCACAATAATGGGCATAGGTAGACATGCCCTATACAGTCTGGATTTGGGACTTTCCAATTGCGCATTCAGAGATTTCAGATTTAACAACTGGACATCTTGGCTGTCTTGGTGTCAAAGTAGAATGAAGCTCATAAATTGAGTATAAAAGGAAAACTGCCTCACTGAAAATTGTGTGAAATCCTCTTGTGTCTGATGTTACAATCATTTTTTATGAGGAACAACCTGCCACACTACAGAGAAGGTGAAGGTGCAAGACTTTCTGGTGGAAACAGAAAGTTTATGGAATGAAACTCTTTGCCTTTGCCTCACTGTAGTGTGATACCACACTTTCACATAGAAAATGTTCCTACATATTGTGCAAATAAACATGAAAGTTTACAATAGAAAACAGCAAACAATTGGAGGTAGAAAACTGTGCTTACAGTTATCCTTACAGTTAAAGTTGGTTGAACAAGTAGGCTCTATAGCAAAATCCTCTTTTCCATATTTTTTAAACAAACTTTTCATTTAGTTACATTAATCTCATAATATGTCTTATTTAGTTTTGTAATGACCTCACCTGAGATAGGTATTAAAATATTTTGCTTATATCACACCAAGCATTGATACCTCTTAAAATTTGTTAGCTCCTGAAATATGTGACATACAGTGAAGGACAAGAATTGTAAATGTGTGGCTTTGAAATTATCATCTTCTGAGTTGCCCTGCCCAGTGAAAAGCCAGACTAGAAAGAACACCACTGAAGTGATACATCCCCTCCTTAGCATGTCCTCATTTTGGTTTTCCAATCTCAAAAGTCAGCATCAGGGTAAGTTTTAATATTAAAATAGTTTGCTATTTGGTTAAGTAGTTTGATGCCATAATTAATGGAGGTATTTTCTTTTAAATTTATTGGGCTTTATCTGATCTAATGTTACTAAGAAAGGAGATGGCCTAGTCCAATCAGCATTCTGTGGTGGAGCAGATGATGGCTTTTTCCATGATCCATAGGGGAAGAGGGCTGTTTTCAGAAGTTTATGTTTGTTCTCACAGCTGTTTATACATCTTATATATCAACAAAAAAAACAAAAAGCTTTTCTGAGTTAGTTCAGCCAAAATTTGTGTGACTGACTAATAGTTCTGCAAAGAGTCACATGGAATTTTTAATAGTTTTTTTTTTTTTGTACTTATTAATGAACAGTGTAAGAAAAGCATGCCCAAACTTTATTTCAAATGCTTCTTGTTTTGTTCCTCACAACTCCTATTTACTAGATATACAAAAAACAGAGTTTGGGTTGGAATATGCTCTGGTTTTGAAGGAAATTGGTGGTATATAAAAGTTACTTTCATGAATGCTTTCTACTTTATTTATGTAATGAAACCTACAGTAAGTGAAATCCTATTGGCAGAACACATACATATTAAAGGCTTATCAACAAGAGCTCTAAAGAATATTTATATTTCTTTCATTTCTTTATTTTCTTTGTATTTCTTAGTACATTTCCACTGCATTTATGAAGCAGTATTTTATATCATAGACTGTGGTATATGTAGTTTTGTACCAGTGCTTAAAGAGCTCAAATCCAATTAAACTGTAATAGGCATGGTCATTGCATGTGATCTATAAAAATTAGAGATAAAAATTTGCACTCAAGACATATTTTGGTCATCAGGGGCAGGTAAATGAGTATTTTGGGATAAGACAAAGCTCAGAATATTAATATGTTATAGAATATATATTTGAAATTATGGATAATATATCACATAAACACATACCACATACACAAATATAATTTTTATAGATTATGGAATACAGAATGTTCAACATGAAATTCAGGTAACAATAAATATACTCAGACTATTGTAAACACCTGCCGAACAGTAAGAGCTAGACAGGTCTTGTAAGAACACTACATTTTTATCTGTCATCTCTCCTTTTTCTGTGGAAGCTGTAAGGCACCTGACAACCCCTGTAAGGATCTGAAGAGAATGATGGAGCTGATGTTTAAGCATGCTTGAAGAAAATGGGAAATTACTTGGTTCCCTTGCATTTTCACACACCTCATGTGGAGCTGGCTGGAAGAGTGGGGAATGTATGCTGCAGTACCAAAAGGAATAGTAAGCACTAGTAGAAATAAAATGATACTTTCTGGAAGTTCTTAATTCCAGTGATGTCTCTGAGATGATGTACCTGTTTAGGCCACTTTCCAACGCAGAACAACACTTTCTGTACCTTCAGATTTAGGTATCCTCTCCAGGCCTAGCTCCAAATATTTCTTTGGAAAGGTGACTGAAAACCGAAGAAACTGATGACTCAAATACCACTCATCATCAAGAAGCATGTCTTCAGGTTCTAGGACTACTAAAAAACTAGTTCAAATTTAAATGAATTGAACAATCTTCTCTATTAAAGAGAAGGGCAAAGAGAGTTTTAGAGAGTTTTCTGGATTATGGGAATATATTGCAAGCTACACCTGCAGTTAAATCATATTTAATTCCTCTACTGTTAAATGTGTTTTGTTTGGTACCATAGCTGTAGTTCATGTTTCATACCATAACTGTACTGAATCTAGTTCTTTGGTGAAGTAGTATTCCCCTTCCTACTCATTGCAAGGCAAAATTCGCAAAATTAAACATTTCTTGATGAGAGTTTTGTTTCACTTGTGGTGATTCCTTGACTTCTCCAAGCTCTTTTTACGTTAGCTTAATATTTTGATGGCTTTATTTAAAGCAAAATTCTTTATGATAAAGAAATAATATTCTTGGTCATATCCAATTAGATTGAAACTGGAAAAATATATTAACAAAAGACAATTGGCTTCTTCCACTGAATTTTAAGTAGTCATTGTCATTTTTATCAAGAGATAGTTGGGAAGAATTCCTACTTTGTTCCTGGATAAAGACATTTAAGATATTCGGAAGTATCAAAACAAACAAACAAAAACACTCAAAACACTTTAACACTTTATTTCAAAAATGAAAGAAGAAAGATTAGCTCCTGAATATATCAAAATACTCTGATCCATCCAGAGCTATGTTTTCCTCATATAAACTTAAGAGGCTGAGCATAAAGATTCATTTAAAATCTTCTAACCCATAGTCTGCATATTCAAATATGCAATGTACACATTGCAGGTATGGCAAACGTTCTTTTGAGCCCGACAGAGGGAACTCAATGCAACATGGGCAAATGTGGGCGCCACTAGCCACTGAAGCTGCATAGCTAGCCAAACTAGAGGATTCAAGAACTGTGGATGTTTTGTAATTAGCTTTGTTATCTGGAAGAGTGGACTGTAACATGTACAAGGGAAGGCAACTGCAGAGTAGTATCCACATATCATTACTGTCCACATAAATTATTTAGCAGTAAAATATGTTCCCAGCAGTTTCTCAGGTAATTTAGAGCAAATTAATGAAGCAGATGTAGCAAAGAAAGTCATAAACCCAGTTAAGCTGACACACTGGCAAAAGAAGACTCTCATTCATTTGATACACAGAGGTTTAAGGCTAAAGAAACACTAAGACAGATTAACAAATATGTGCATTATTGTAATAGTGGAAAAACTTTCTCACTTCTGCCCTCAGCCTTTTCCCCTTTATTTTGATTTTCTTCTGCAGTTAATATACTTTATCTTTCAGAACAATTGGGCTTCAGCTCTCTGTTACAATATGACTTGTTGCCAGACACTGAGCTGATAGGTGACCTATAATTTCTTGAGTGAAATAGCAGGTTTATCTCTGTCACATTCAGAGACTGTATGTGTTGCTAAGCTGGGAGCAAAGGAGAGCTTGTAGAATAAATTTCATAGCAGACTATGACATTATGAACAGACCTATGCATGTTTAAGTTGTTTGCAGCTCTCTTAAGAGTTTGGCTGGCAGGCAGGTGTAAACTGCAGAAGGTGATAAATGGTTTCCTTTCATCGACTCTAACTTGGCTGCCCTTTGAGGCCACCAGCAAGCCATGTCTGAAGACAGAACATTATTCAGTCACAGGAATGATGAGCTGCATTTCTAGTCGCCATCTGGTGGCTTCCTGTACAACGACAAGTAATTTGGAAAGGAATCTCTTAATGGCAATTCTGATGTCATGAGATTGCTTTTGAGGATTGCAGCGAGCGCAATTAGCATCGTTGTGAGCATTTCACTGGCATCCCAATATGGGATGTGTGTGTCCTAGACATGAAAGAATAACATCTACTTACAGATCCTAAAATGCATTTTTGAATGTATATATTACAAAGATCTTGACCTCACTGACTGAGAATTTCTTTCCTGTTAAGCACTTGGTAGCAGTAGAGGAATCAGCATATTCACTACTTTCTGAGAGAGCATAGTGTTCTGACAAGCCCGACTTTGCTGGTCACATTGAAACATTTTTCAACATATTGCTTACCTTTTTTTCCCCTTCATTTTATGGAGATATTTTTCTGGTTTTTTCAGTGTTGACATGATTGCTTAAGATCAGTTCCCTTATATTCACTATTTGGATAACAGTGCATGGGGTTTTACAGCCATTCCTCTTTTGTCAGGAAGTGTCTTGGAAGCAGAAAGGACTTTTTTTTTTGAAATTACATTCTCTGCTGGCATTGAACAGGACAGCACATTTCTAGGCTTCAAGAACATGATGAAGCCAAAGGTCCAATGAAAATCCTCTTTTCTTATGGGCAGGTTGTCAGGCCTAGATATACAATTAAAAAAACAAAGCATAATCTCCAGTCGAAAATTTTGCTGGACCTTAAGTCCTTCAGGAAAGATCAAGATCTTGAAGAGGACTGTTCATCAGTAGCCAGTAACTAGAGGACACTGACAAGGCATAGCTAGATTATTGATTTGCAGTTAATTTAAGTAGAATAGGCCTTTATCTAGAAAAGACATTGTGGGAAACCTGGTGGGGAGGCAAAGGACTAATCATCGAGGTTAGAGATGTGGAATAACAGTAGGACAGATGTGGTGGGACTGTGTGTGATAGCATTTTCCAAACTGGGAGAGTTCAGGTAAAGTCTGGATTCAAGGCAGAAGCTAAGCAGTGGGAAAATAATGATAAAATGATGCTACACAACATTTAACCACTCTCTGATAGGGAGTAGTACTAAACATGTGGAAAGAAAAACACACAATTGCAACCCGCCAAAGAGCATAGTTTATTCAGATATTGTCAGTTGCAATTTTAGGCTGAATGAAACTTTTTTGGACACATTGTTCTGCTTCCAATTTGTATACAAGCTAGCAGATATTGTACTCTTATGGAGTAAGGAAAACTGTGAATGAGCACAGTATCTGAATGTGGGAGTGAAATGGTATTTTGAGAGAGACCTTGGTTGTTTGCAATTAAACAGTACTGACTCTGTTTATTGTCCAAATATTTTTGCATAAATTACTACAAGATTTTATCAGTGTAAGAAGTAGAGCAAATAGGAAAAACCTACATACACATAATAGAATTGTGTATCTGTTTCTTGACATTCATTATCATAAACAGCAATAGGCTTTTGAAAACAAAAATATTTACAATATAACAGAGAAATCTGTTATAAGTCTGTACGTAGGTGGGCATCTTGTATAGTTGCATAGTGTCAATATATACCAGGCTTGATGTGATTTCAGTAGAATAAAGGCTTATTATTTAATTATTTTTCTGCTTTCTCCTTTTGCATCTTAGCATAATTTTACCTTTAAATAATTTTCAGTCATAATTTATTGAGAGTCTAATAATATTTTGCCCTTTCACACTGATTCTAACAAGGTTCTGACCTGAATCCTCATGTGTTCCACATCATTTCCTTCTGGAGATTATCAGGCCAAGCCAAAGAGTAAATGAGTCGTAAGGTCAAGAGTTTCTCACTGTGAGACAACTGCTGAATTCCTGGTAGCTATGATTGCCTCTTTCTATTACACCTTAATCACAATTTGACAAATTTCAAACAGAGATTGATAAATTAGTGTGAATTATTTTAATTAAGGCAATATGTTGCTTCACTACATGAATATTAAAAACTCACAGGCCTCGCAAATAGTAAATATGTCTCAAAAGGATGGTAAAATGATGGAGCTTTAATCATGGGTGACTTCTACAGATATATCTTCTTTGATTTAAGAGTGGGTGCAAATCATTACCTCAGAGAAACAGAAGAGGAAAATTAGATTTGAAATTGATATTATTATAGGGTTTTTTTAATCACCAAATAAGCCTTTTAAGCCTTTAGAAATAAAAAATTTAAAAATCTCAGAGTAGAGTTTAATGACTTCACAAATGTTACTATAAAATATATTTTAAAAGAAATAACTCCTGATCTTTTTACTCATACTATTACATTGCTAACAGTTGAATGTAGTTGATGTAAATGGCTGTGTTCTCTTTGAGAATAATCTCTTTTGTGCAGGTGTCTGGGAACAAAAGAGTCAGATTCAGAAATCCCTATTTCTGATATTTCTACCAGAAGAATTCTTTGTACATAAGGAAACACCCAGACCAATTCATTTTAAGCTGCGTGGCTTTGGTGAGGTTATGTTAAAACACTCTGAGTTCCACAGCAGTGGAAAAGAGAGGGACAAGCCTAATACTTGTAGGCCACTCTAATATATTAGGTATTCATTTAACATTCAGATTTGGCAGTAAAAACAGAACAAGGCTCTGACTGTGCTTGTGTATCATCAAGAGGAAAGTATAATTACCCTTTCACTACACTTACTATAGGAATACCTACATGTTCAATTACCCATCAAAACTGTGCATTATATTAAGATCTCAGGCAACTAAGACTGAAGTCTTATTTGATTCATTTTTGCCAAATCTCAGGACAATGTTTGTTGCTTCTATCTTGGAGATGCAGAAGGTTAAATACAACCTCTTCCCAAATTTGCATGACCTGTGTAAGAATACAAGGGATACAAGGGATGTGTTTGGTGATACTTTGTTTTCTTAGCTAGAACCATTACATTTTCTAGAGATTAATACAGAACAACCACCTTAATGAAAGCTAATTTTTGCATAATAAATGAAGTTGATTCAAAGCACAAGACAGTAAAAAGATGTAAGTTTATGATATTACTTAGGCAAATGCTATAAATATTAATTTCTGAGGTAAAATTTTGTTTACATTACATCAGGATAAACAAGGGATGTCTTTAATGTCATCAGACTTCTTGAAAATCCAATGAGCTGCTGAAATAGTTCCTCTGACAATATACACTATAATATCAATTTTCATTCAAGTCTGCTGTAATCCGTGTTTGCTTTAGAGATTATAGACATAGTTGATGTGGGAATGAAACGCCAAGTATAGGTCAGATGATGATTTAAGTTGCTAAACCTTTTTATCTCTCTTTCTATCAAGTCCTTCAGTAATATATGAACTCAAACATTTATAGATTCTAGTACAACAGTTAAAAATTAATCCTTAAAACAGGTGGGCCTAAGATTGATATAAATGTAGAAGCAAAGGTTGTGTGTAGATATGAATATAATTTCAGTGATTAGAATTCACAGGACATCCCACTGAAGATTAATCTGGAAACTGTACATGTAGGGCATAGCTGGAAGAAGTCAGTTATTGAAATAAAATACATTTTCAAAGTAACTAAAATGTGCTGAAGACACAAATGATAGGGGAGGGATACAGAAGAAGAGAAATGTGCTGCCTAATTAGTAAGCAGGTGAGTGACAGGAATGTCCTCTGTTCTAACAGTTAAAATGCTATTGTAATAAAAAAATACAATTTTAGGATTTGCAGCTAGGAACAACAAATAGATATGTCCTGTGGTCCCTGTTATCTAAGAGAAATGCTCCATTCACATTCTTACCTTGGACTCAAACCAAATTCAAAATACTTTCATATCTCAAGAAAGGCCAGTTGACTCCATTAAATGATGAAATGCAAAGCATTTCTCCTAACTGTACATTGCTANATATATACTAACCCTAGGCTAACTATATATGCTATACTAACCCTGTCATAAAAGTTTCTAGCCAAATTGCAATTTTCATGTCTGTTTCATAAAAGATTTCAGGTCTAGCACAGTACAAAGTGAAATCTTACTGAGGGGGTTTCAGCACTGCAGCGGTTGGGACAACTTGGTATCTCACTTGGCTACTCTGGGGAATGTTTAAATTGCACACGTAACTTGGATCAGAGCCCTAGGAATTTCCCTGCTGAAATGGACTTGTGAGCACAGGTCTCCTTGAAAAAAAAATGAACAGAGGCAACCAGTAGCAGGTATTTGCAGAGTGATTTACAAATACCTGATAAATGGTATTAGCGCTCTGCTACAAAGTCACTCTGTGTTTGCTATCTTAGGTGGCTCAGCTAACAAACTACTGAGAGATTCTGCAGTAAACAAAAGATAGATAGTCATTGAGAGGAAGCTGGAGGAAAATGATGAGAGGCTGAGAGGAGGATTTTGAGGTTACACAACATTGCATTTTTTACTTAGGGAATACTAATGATTATGTGCTCAGTGCTGTCATCTCCTTTAGTAATCAGTAAAGTGTTAAACCTCATTGCTTTGTGCATACCATGAAAATTAGCTTTCTGCTCCACAATAAAAAAATGCTTTAAAACTCTGCAGAAACTGTGCTTACATTTCAAAATGTGATCGTTCAAGGCTTGAGTGAGGAGGGATGAGCAGTGGTGAGATACTGGACAGATCCTGTTTTTCAAACATCAGTACAGGTGGTAACACTGAAATCCTAGAAATAGGGAGGAGGACTGACCCAAACATACCGAAATTAGGCTGACTTCTGTATGACAGGAATGGAATGATCTAACAATAAAGTATTAACCCAGTCTGTAGAGGCAATCGATGCCTTTCTGGGCTGAATTAAGACCCCAGGGTGAGAAGTGCTCATGACTTGTTTTAGTTTTTTAACAATGGAAACACCATTTTTATGAAGGACTGCGGCACTACACTTCTCCTCAGCTTCCCCATTTGTGAGTACTGCAGCCAGCAATATTGCAGCCAGTATGAAATCCACATTGTGCATCTAAATCAATATTTCAACAAAGTCAGCATTTGGACAACTGAATGTAGTCTGAGTCCTGATGTTGCTTGGAAGGAGAGTCTATGGTGGCTGTAGTATAAGATCCAATCACTTTTCCTTATATAAGGAACGCAATAAAAACATCCTTAAGTTCTTGAGTTACTTTTCCTTTTCCCAGATGATGAAGTGCTGCACTCTGTTGTGTTATCAATGCATAGAGAGACTGAAATTGCATTGGCTTGCTTTTGCTGCTGTATTTCATACTGCTGTCTAAATTGCTTTCTACTATCTCTCCTGTCTAGACTGTCCAGGTTTCTTTCTGCCTGGAATATTTATGGTTTATGTTATTTTGTCCCCATCTAATTGTATTAGCCTGAATTTTTCTTCCTTTTTTTTTTTTTCTTTGTGTCCTGAGCACATTTCTAAATCTCGTATGCTTTTTTTTTCTACCATCTTGTCCTTTCCAGTTCATTCTTCTGTTCATTCTTTCTGTCATAGACTCATGTCTTTCATGGAGACGGGTAGCAAAATTACTGAGGATCTAAATTTTAATTAATTTATTAATTTGGTTTTTAGAATGAATGGGGGCATGCATCTTACTGAAAACAGATCATGGAAAAAATCTGGAAGTGAACAATTCTAGAGCTCCTTCAGTGCTTCTGAAAATGCTACTTATAGGAAAGTAGATCTGGGGGAAAGATCAAAACATAAACAACATGAAAAACAGAAGGTGTTACTGAAAAGACACAAAGAATGGAATGTGGAGGATGCCTAGAATTTATTTACTTTACACTAAGTAAATGCAAATATTTTACAGAGTTTATATTTCAGATGGAAAATAATAAAGTGACAGAGGATAAATAATGAGTAAAGAATAAACAACTCACACAGGCATCTAGAAGAAAGGTATAGTCAAGCAAAGGGAAAAAGAACGATGAACAAAAGAGTTAATTCTTAAAACTAAGAGAAATAAAGAATACAGTGAAAATAGCTAAAAGATGGGAGTTTTTCACTTTGTAAATAAAAATAGAAATACAGCTTTCAGCCCCATAAATAATGAGACAAAATGTGAAGGCCTATGCAACACATTACAAATATCAGGGATGTGTATAAGGCTAAAAGAAGTCTGTGAAGCAGAGTGGAAACAAATAGTTTAATTACAGTTTTAACGCAGAGAGTAACGCACACATACGATGTATATATGTATGTACTCATGAAACAACACGTTGAATAACAAAAACTGCCAAATTTGGGATGAAAATACACATCTAGAGAGTCTGAGGAGTAATCCAATGAGGAGCAGCTGAGGGAGCTGGGTGTGTTTAACCTGGAGAAAAGGAAGCTCAGGGGGGCCTCATCATTCTCTACAAGTGCCTGAAAGGAGGGTCTAGCCAGGTGAGGGTCGGTCTCTCATCCCAGCCAACCACCAGCAAGACAAGAGGACAAAGCCTCAAGCTGTGCCAGGAGAGGTTCAAGTTTAGTATTAGGAGGAATTTCTTCATGGGCTAGGTTGTTAAGCACTGGAAGGGACAGTCCATGGAGATTGTGGAGTCACTGTCCCTGGAAGTGTCCAAGAAACAATTGGATGTGGCACTTAGTGCCATGGCCTAGTTGACAAGGTGGTTGATCAGTCTAAAGTTGGACTTCATGATCTTGGAGGTCTTTTCAAATCAAAGATTCTGTGAAAACAATATTTGGGCTACTAATTGCTTAAAATTTAACCATCTTTTAAAAATACTAAAACAAATGGAAAAATAATTTGCAAATCGAATAGTGATTATTCCAGTTAGATATATTCTAGGGAATTGAACTTAGGACATAGAAAGCTACAAATAAAATACTAAACACAGTATCTTCTTTTGAAAAAGGAAATAGTGGGGAAGTGGTCAGGAAATACCTGCTCACTGTGATTTGAGAATGTTATATATAGGAAGCAGGTATAATTGGAAAGTAAACTAAAAATTACAATGTTTATATGAAGGGTAATTTCTAACAAATTAATTTAATTACTGCTAAGATAACTGAATTTTTTAAAATGGTGTATTAATTAACTTTTTAAAGCCGTGTTTAAGGAAGTGCTTTTGATTTACTGCCCACAAGTAATTATTGAAGACAGTGGGGTGCATGGAATTTGTTGTATGGTGAATAAAAAACTGGATAAGACAAATATGATAATTCCTTGATATTAATTATGAAGGAAGTGGATCAATCACTTTTTGTTTTCTTTGGGTACTGGCTGTTTTTAAAACCTCTGTTCAATATTTTCCTTAATGGGCTTGATGTTTTAGAACAGTAGAGTTTATACCAATCCAGAACTTACTACCAATGTGAGGAACCATATGATTCTCATGTGGTCTGTCTTAAAGAGATGGATAGCAATGAGACAGACCAGTACAAGATCATGTATTTTGGAATGGACAGCATAATACTTCTTACAAACAAAAGCAGTTAATCAATTTAATGTGATGGAAGAACAAACCTAGACGAAGAAATTGATGGTTAAATTTCAGCCATGGAAGAAGGTGGCAGTTTTGCAATACATTGTGTGGAATACTTTCAGGAGAAATATTCCAGGCACTGCATAGTTGCTTTACAAAGCTATTAGTAGGAGCATGTTTAAAATACAGTAATACTCCGTTAAGCAATCGGTGTTTAAAAAAAACTAACAAAATCCTCTGAGACTGGGACAGGAGCAAAGGAGGACTCCTTGTATAACTAGGGGAAATGGAAGACTTATCATATATAAAGAGATTAAAGGGAATTGGTTTGTTCAGCCTAGCAAAATAAAAGTTGAGAAGGGTATGATTATTTTTCATAAATACATTCAGGAAATAAATGCAAAGCCATAAATACTGAAGGATAGGACTTACGGAAAATTAAATGGATACAAATGTATAAATTTAAACTAGAAATTAGAAATAGTTTCCTAATCAACAAAGAAAGATTTGGAAAGGCTTAACAACGGAGGAATCTAAATTACTCCTAAACTTGATGAAGCTGATGAGTTCATGGAAGGTATTTACAATATGACAGGAATGATCCTGATGTAAAATGCAAAGAATTTTTTTTGCCTGGCTTTTTTTCATTAGTCTTGCTTCACTGAAAATGCTTTTATTCCATGAATTCCATAGTAGTAGTTTTAACGAAAAAGACCCAAAAAACTTCAGTAAAGTCATGTGAAGTAGTTTCTTCTTCCTCTTTCAAAGCTGTCCTTAAAAGTTGTTCCATCTTTCATCTCTGAATAGTAGATATAAGAAAGGATACAATTATAATTAACTATTCCATTAAAATGTGGATGTGTCTGAATGTCAGTGTGCATTGTGGTTTTGTGTTTGTTTTTTTTTAACGCCTTTATTTCCTTATTTACTTCTCAGAATTTCTGCCCACTCTCAATCACCATGTGTTACAGGCACAATATTAACCATTCTTCACTGGTTATCAGATGTACAGGTTAATAAAGCTTCAAAATAGAGAATATTGTTTTGAGTCATGAAAAAGGAAAAAAAAAGAGCAGTGTGGTCTGGTACTTACTTGGAAGGGGGAATTGAAGGATTTGGGAAACTATTCCAGTGATACCAGGTCACCCTTTTGCATGACTTTTGATAGGGGAAGACAGAGAAAGTCAAACAATCCAAATGAACACCTTGAGAGGTGACTGTGGAAAAGAATCCAATTCAGTCCTGACTTGTATTTATGCCCAGAGCAATGGCTGTTTATAAGTGTAATGACCCAAACAAATATTTTTAGATCCACAAACTGTAAAGGGACAGTTAGATAACATTGTGAGTAAGATAAATAGGACAAACTTGAGAGGATTATGCAATGAACATGCTTAGGTATACAGATATTTCAGAGGAGACAGGTTAGGAAGGTTGTGGATACCATAGAGGAACCCTTTTGAGTCCTACGCATTGACAGTTGCAAAACATTTAGACATATAACCATCAGAAGAAACATAAGTAACATGGGAATATCATTCAGAAGTAAATGGACATTTTATTCAGATTTTGGATATAAGCATCAAAGGTCATCTAAGTTCCACTGCTGAAAATCAGACATTGGATGACTTGTATCTTGTTTGGTAGAGTTTTCATTTTTTAACATGGTTGATATTCTTTTAATATGATAGATAAAATAATATACAAATAAAAGACTGCATAAATACAAAGTCAATATTTTTAGATATTGACCTATTACAAATGTTCTCTGAAGAAAAAACAAAGGGGAAAGGGAGTAAATGTGGTAATTCACCTAAGAATAAAATTGTCCCCAACATAAAGAGAAAAAAACCATGGTGGTCTCTTAAAGTACTAATGAGCACTGAATTTTGATCAGGGGATTCATGAGGCCATAAGTGAAATAATATTGATTCAGAAATACAAGTTTGACTACAATTTCATAATTGAGGTGAGTTCTTATTTATAATTCAATGCATAAGGGAAAGGATTGTCACAATGAACCTGACACTTTGGTACAATGCAATTTTGAAGAGGAGACTTCTGTCAGACATGCTGATCAATTCTGTCCCCTATTAGAGCTGAAAGTGCTAAATAAAAAGCTTTTAAACAAATCTTAATAATGGCAAAAACACTTGCAATACTATGCCAGGCTATATCCTGTCAATAAAGAAAACAGCCCCTGAGTGGTAAGAGGTAAATACCCACGATACTGCTGATCATATTTACACTGAGGATCGGTTCAGTATTTGCTAACAGAAGGAATCTTGTCTTATTTTCATATACAAATGGGATTTTGCTAATGGCACCACAGTGAGACTGAGATCTAGAGCATCAGTGATGGAAAATATACAGAAACACAAACAAGATCACTTAGGCTTCTTTGTTGGGCTTTTGTCTTTTGTCTGAATACACTTTCATCTGAAAGAAACAGTGTAATTTTGCCATTATTTAGAGGAGAATATGGTTTCATGGCCTTTGAAAGTGTAAAACTATTAGGAGAAGAGAGTATATCTTTGAACATACGGTAATATGGGTCTTGGAAATATGAAAGTATTAACTGTGTTTTTCATTACAGCAAACTCTATTGCCTTGAAATAATGCTCAGTTTGACAGTTTTGCTTTGTAGGGGTCCATATAAACATTTATTTGGTTTTGGTACACTTAGAATAACATCTGCTGATTTAAATATTTTTCTGTTTTCTTAGCAAAATTCTTTAAGAGCTGCTGTCTGAAACTCCCTCAGTTTCATATGATGTCCAAGAAAACCTAAACCTTTGATATATTACAAAGGCATCACATGGTTTTTCATACTTGACATTCATGAGCTCCGAAGAATGTTTTTTAAAAAGAATAATTTTACACTTTAGAAATTGACTAAGAGTTGAAAGACATTCTAGTTTAACTTGTAAATGTTGTGCAGAATTTTTTTGTGATAAGGAAGGGCCAAGGTTGCAGAAAACATGGACAGGAAATGATTTCAAACTAAGATTAGAGTTAGCATGTATTTTCAAGAGTCTAGGTAAGGTTAGGGACAAAAAGTTTTAGAAGGATCAAGTAAATAGCTGCATATGAACTATCAGAAAGCAAATTAGAGAAGACAAGCTAGTTACATGCTTTAGACACCTCTAATTAAGGAATCCTGGGTAACTTACCCAGCCTACAGCATCATTGTCCTCATTAGTGTACTGTCACCATCATCATCATCTCCATCCTACCCAACAACAAAGCCTGAGG
Source organism: Irena cyanogastra (assembly GCA_013397155.1). NCBI lineage: Eukaryota > Metazoa > Chordata > Aves > Passeriformes > Irenidae > Irena > Irena cyanogastra. The sequence continues at coordinate 74,488 of VWZV01009302.1, read as the reverse complement.
GATTTGCCATCACAGTATTGGGCATCCCATTTCTTTCATTCTTAGACTGCTTTGAGACAATGCAAATCTCATCTGCTATTCCCCAAGGAGACTATTTAAAAAGCAGAACACAGGAGGGGTACTCTGTTGTTGGCAGCTCTCATGGCTTACACAGATGGTCTACTGCATTACAGAGCCCACTGTGTCTTTTAAAAGTTGGTTTCATTCCTACATGCAGAAGATTAAAGTAAGAAAGTGTCAATCACAGATGTGCAGATTGCCAAGTCTGAATGGCTTTTGAGTTCCTGAGTAGCAGCCACTCAGGTATCAAAAATCAAAGAAAAACTAATTAGCAGAGAATGTATCAACACCATGACCATGCAGATCCCAGAAAAAAAAATCCTAATGAGTGAAGAGCAGAGACACTCTTGTGCTGGAACTGACATGTCAGGCAGCCTGGGTCCACAAGCAGTGATTGAAACTAATAATTGTCTCAGAGGGTCTTTTTCACTGAGATGTGACAGTGTGGAAACACAGCTTGTCTGTGGAAAGTTACTGGTTCTTCTGAATACTGCCTTATGAGTACAGCACTTAGTGCATGTGCTGCCTATGTAGTGTTGACCTGTTGCAAAGTTCTTTCAGGCTCTCCAGCCATCCAGTACTCCCTGTTCAGAGACTTATCTGTGTTTATTATTACCAATACAGAAAAGCCAATGAAAATATACATAAAGACTTACTGGGTTGCATATTTTAAAATTATCAGTTTTAAGGATTATTCCCATTTTAAACTGCAAAAGGTTAGGACCATATCACAAGGTTTTGAAGTGCATGCCTTGCCCTAAAGTAGTACTCACTACAGTACTGTGTTTCCAGAGAACTGTTTTCCAATAATTTTTAGAAAGTCCTCTAGTGGAACAATTCGACAGTGGGAAAACAGTCATGGGTTCAATAAAATTGACACACCTACATCAGTTCCATTGGCCTTTTTTTTTTTCTGAAAATAATCAAATTCTTTAGTTTTGATGTGATTAGAGCAATCATATTGGTGTATTATATGACACTTCAACAGTTAATTATTTTCTAAAGTGGGCCACAATATAAGAGAAAGTGATAAGGTGAACTTGAAGAGAATGCAGGAGTTTTACAGAGGCAGCATTTGTTTGAAGTGAACATATTTGTAGCAGAAGGAATTTAGCATGTTTTAAAATTTTATCCCAGTTTGGGGAGCCGACTAGACCAAACTGTTTATAAGAAATTCTGCTTGACCTGCTCTGCTACTCAAGGAATAAATGAATGCTCTAAGGGAACAGTGACTGTGGAGCCAGTTCTTTCCCTCCTGTCTTTGTAATTTGTACTTAGCCATGTGTAACCCTGCACATTATGGGCAACCTGTGATGTCAGCAGAAGCAGCTGCCTGATTAAGTGCTACCCACTGCAGAAAGTGGGCCCTGGGCTGTGATTTGTGGGCTAATATTCACCACAGTGTGATAACTACTGTGTTTACTGTAACTTGGAGGGTGTATGCAACATTTTTAAAGGCAAGGAGAGAAGCAATATAAGCCTCATTAGGATCTACTTGGCAAATTCTGAGAACATATCCATATACATCTTTGATATATTTCATTCTGTTGTCTTCAAAATGCTCCTAGTTTGAATATAGCTCCACCTTCACTGGGACTTAATAGGGTAAAGCTATATGTCAAATCTATAGTGTCATCAGAAAGATTTTTATTTCACTTGAACTGATACAAAACCTTTCCAGTGTCCTTTCCTCTCCATCTGAGATATAAGAAATGGCTGGAGTGCCATGTTTAAAGGAAACATTATTTGACTTATGAACTGGCACTTTGAGATGCTGTAGCTTTAAATATGTGATAAATTTCTGGTTTTGCTTAGTAGCAATGCTGATTTTCTGGGAATTAAGGCACAAGATGATGACACTTAGGGTTTGCATGTGGGAATTGAATAGCTTTCTTAACTATTTTAGCCTAAGTCCCTGGAGCAGACAATTAGACCCACTGGGCCAAGCAGTACTTTTGCCTCTCAGCCTCCCCAGGTGTGCTTCAGTAAATCTCCTGGGGCAGGAAATGGGGTTAAACCAGGCTCTGATCATTCTTTCTAGTTCTTCAATTTTCTGCTTTGTAACAGGCCAGTGAGGAGGCAGTATAAGAAGGCAGGTAGAGCCTCCTGATAATGCGCTGCTTTACAGCAGGCTCAGGGAGACTGCAGCCAGCTGGAGGTGATTTCCAGCTATCTAGGGAGTTGTACTTTCAGGGAATGTGGTTCTGTGGAAGGTGAAAAGTGATGGCCTGGTCAGGACTCAGACCACTCAGACCACAGCCGCAACATGTGCAGACACACAGCTAAGCTGCACATGTCCTGCTGAAAACTCTCTGGTGCTGTTAATGCAGGAAGGCAGGCAGATCAAGATGATCTGGTGATGAGTTGAGGCTTCAGTTTATGCCTGTAAAAACTGTGAAACTAGGTATCACAATTCATAGTTATGGTGTCATCAAAAAGTCCCTGTGAATTCCAACGGCCTACACCTTGAGTGGGTAGAGTAGCATAACAGGATGTTGGTACTACAGGAAAAAAGGAGTATATTTCTCTTTCACATGCTACCTCAGTATTACTCACCACTCAGGGGCATTGTGTGTTGCTGATTTTTGTTGATTCTACTCAGTCTTGGAGACTTTAAACATCTGTCTGAATCTACATAAAAGTAATTTTCCTGAAGTCTGATTTCTGGGTCCATAAGATCACAAAACGATCTTTCATCAAAAGAAAAACCCGCAAGCCTTGAAATAATGTCAGCTGTGGCAGTTAGAATCACTGCTGCCAAGATGCAGCAGGATGAGACCCTGGGTCCTGTGGTTCTGCTTGTGCCCTTGCTGAGTGCAAGTTATGCCAGCCAGAATGATCTGACATGGGGTCCAGAGAAAAAGTTCCAGTTACAGCATGTAGGAGGAGTATATTTTATGTAAATTGTACCTGGGGACTTTTACCAATAATCTTTGCTTACATAGAAAGTGGAGGAGAAAAATGAAAAAAAGATGAGACAAACACCACAGCTTCTTGTTGCTCTCATGGAGTCTGCAAGACAATTCTCATTGATTTCAGAGGGGAACTTTTTGTTTGCATATGGCTCGTACTAGCCATAAAAGAAATTATGGAGTCCAAGACCCTTCTCTCACATGGTTTCATGATTGTCCATAAAGAAAAACTGGCCTTCAGCCTCACGACATTTTCCCAGTAAATTCTGGAGATTTTACATTTGCTGTTTTTAGAAACATACTTGTTAAAATAGCCCTAAGAATTCATCTGCTGTTTGTGTATTCATTCAGCCTTCTGTCTGTGAAAGACTGCTTGCCTTGAGAAAAGATGTGTAATGGTTTTACGTGGGATATGAAATTTCTCTCATAAATGTGATATGATCTAATAATTAATGAATGTCAGAAGACAGGCTGGAAAGCTTCAAGTCTAAAAACGTTTGTCTAAGTTATTCTATCTTCTCACTTTCCACCATCTCAGACTTTCAAACAGGTCTAGGGTTTATAACTAGGTAGATATTAAAAGTCCAAATCTCTTTATATTGAAGTCCTATTTCTCCCTTTACATGTCTCTGCCCATATAATGTAGAATCAAAATGAGGTAAATGTAATGTAATTTATTTCCAATTTAATGTTCCTTAAAAATGTAAGAATGTTGTACAGTCATATGGGTATTACTCCAGAATCTTGTGTCTATAAATTAAAGTTAGGCTAATAATAATAATAGTAATATTTATATAGTAATTTAAATATGCCCTTATTATATTTTTTTGGTGGAATGTCTGGGGAAAGTGAATTGTAGGTTTTATCTGGAATGCAACAAATTTTCTGGACAATAAAATGTAAGGGGGAATTTTATGTTTCATCAAAAAATGATTTTGTTTGAAAGAAATAGGATGCTTCCTTTTGATTAAGTTATTTCATTTATATTTTTAATTAGGTTGATAAAATTATTTCTATTTAAATTTAGATTTAAAATATACTGAGATGATCAGGATTGATCAGCATAATTTCATAGAACATAGGGCTGACATATGATCTAAATAATTTTGTAATTTTCCATGACTTCCTGAATATAAAATTTTCAGAAGAATATTATTAGACAGGATTTTTAAAATCTTTGCATTCATTTCAATCTTTGCATGCATTTGCCAGGTGACAGAGGCCTGACAAGATTTTAACGTGCATAATGGGATTCCTACACCTCCTACAAGCTGCATAGAGGGTTGTGAAAATTGACATAGCATGGGCTATTTTTTTGTGCTTATATGCTTCAGAAACACACATCTTTTGGACCTTTTTAGGCTTATCTTTTTGCCTCACTTGTATCAGTTTCTTCTCTGCTACTGCATATTTTACTTCTCTTCTCTTCTCTTCTCTTCTCTTCTCTTCTCTTCTCTTCTCTTCTCTTCTCTTCTCTTCTCTTCTCCTCACTTCTTTTCTCTCTTGGAATATCTATGTATTTTGTTTGTTTTCCCCTTTCTTTCCCAACCATCTTTTTATGTTTTCTTTTCTATGTGAAAAGAAAACCTTTGTTGAGGAGAGAACATAGAGTAAATTATTGACTTAGGTGAAGATCAGCAAAATTGCCAATAATAATGTCCCTGGTAAAAAAATAAACCAGGAATATTCAGGAAGATTTCCAACGGCCAGATATCTCTGTCTTTTCAAGACTATATAAAATGCAGCAGTGAATTGCAAACTCATTTCTCATAGGGCGATGGAAGATACAAAATCATTGGAAGAGTACATAAAGAGACTGAAGAAATAACTTCTGAATCCAGTGAAGAAGTGCAAGTCATTACCAATAAAGCAGAGAAAAAACATGAAACAATTTTTGCAGACTGATTTCAGTAATGTGATGTTCGTTAATTCAATTCTGTTTACTCTGTTTAATTATTTTTCTCCTGAAAAAGGTGGAATTCCGAGACGTAATGTGTTATTCTCATTGGAAAATGCAATCCAAATAGACTCTTTTGTTTAAATTCAAAGCCAAATGAATGTTTTTATATCCTTTTAAGACAGACTATTCCTTGCCATTTTTAAAATGAAGATAACTAAATACATAGTTGTTATAGTCTTAGTAACAGTGGATTATCAACTATATTGATATAGTTAGCAAATCATTGGTTTAACAGACAGATTTCTTTCTTAGTGTTCTTTCAGGAGTCAAAGAGAAACAAGCAACTAGAGCATGTTTGGTTGTCCTCCTTTTGAACCATAAACCAGCGCTGGAAATGGAAAGAACACTGTAGTTCTTGCACTGAAAGCCACTATTCTGATAAATTGTGACTAATTTAATTTATTTTTAAAATACTGTCTAAAGTTTGGTATGAATAAATTTATTCCAAATCAAGTAAACATAAACCCAAGATCAAAAAATGCAAAATGATGCATACAAGCCATATTTAGAATAATCCTAATGTAATTTTCAGTTGCTGGATTGATTTGATCTCCTTATCGCGGCGAGAAATTGGACTCTGAGATATTATCAACAGCTTCTAACTCCAATCTGATTATTGCCATAATCCTGACAGTGATTGATTCTGAGTAATTATCTCAGAAGCAGAATTAGATTAAAAAACAATATTCCAGATTATAGAGGACTCCAGTCCATCCTTATAATTAGTTTCGTCTTAGAATGTATGATGCTATCACATTTGAATAATTTAGAGTGAATTATTTGCAAGCAGCCTGTGTGACTACATTTTAATAGGAAAACAGATAAACATGAAAATACAATATTTTAAGAAACATTGCTTTGTAAATTAGCAGCCTCACTGTAGTAAAGTTTACTTTGCCAATGTTTTCAGTTTACCATGTAGCTGTATCTATTATACCCCTCTCATGGGGGGCAAAAGCCCTGTGCTAAAATAATCAGTGATCATGCAGTTGTAATGATGATTTATGATTACTGATGGTGTCATTATCATCATAATTATAGGCTATGAATTAATTTTTCACAATTGGCAACCGAATAGTTTTCAACCATAGGCCTTTCCTTTGTGAGCAGAATTACTTGCAGATAATGGCCATAAAGAATGGACTCATGAGAATGAACCCAAACAAAAAAAGCCATATTTGGAGTTCTTGAGCAATAGTCTCTTATTATTTCCATTAATTTTGTTTACAGTGGTGATGGCTTCATGTTCTAAAAACTTTAAAGAGTACATAGAATGGTCTCTTTCCAAAATACAATAAGGAGTGGACTCAAAATATTTCATAGTCCAAATTATTTTTTAATGTCATGATTCCTGTGACTTCCTTGAAGCCAAACATGATGTGTTTTGGGCAATCTCATTCTAGCAGCCACCTCAGGATTTGAGAGTTAGCATTTTCTTCTCCAGATTGATGCTATTGGGCTGGTGTTACAAAGTTTTGACAAAGACAAAACAAGAAAAGTTGTTCCAGAACTTTTTTCACACAGATCAGGACAAGTATTGACTCAGAAGGGAAGGAAGGCACTAAATTCAATGATGAAAGGAGAGAAAATAAGCCACCTGATCATATATGGAAAACACTTATGTTTTGTAGTATTCCAGGCTTTGAATCTGGTCAGACTTCAACCCTTCCTCTTTTTACCCTCATATAAAGCCCAAGTACCTGTTGTAAAGGAAAGTAATGTAGTAAAGGGTGGAATAGTTGATTGTTGATCAACTTCAAGGCAAGAGAAGACAGAGATAAAGGAACTGGAAAAAAGGAAATGGAACTAAAAAATTCTGTCCTTTCATTTTTTTCATTTCATTTTGTCCATTCCTTCCTAAGTTTCTGTCCTTTCATTGTTTTTTGCAGATTTTTTATGAAAGTATATCTTAAAATACCAAAAGCTTATAATACATGTTATTTTAAAGTACTAAATCTACATGCAGTAAATGAATCTTGAATATATGATGGTCTCAGAAATTAATTGCAAATATAGGGGCCTTGAAAGAAGCCCTTGCACTAAAAGTAGTGGTAACAGAAATGAATATTATGAATAATTACTAAATTTAGTCTTTTAGTAAAAAAATCAACATAGCTCTGATGCCTAAGCATGGCACAAAATTGAAAAGTACAAAATATACGGCCTGTCTGAACAGCACAAGATTACTGAGCATTGTACTTGGATGGATGCTGTCTAAGGACAGTCATACAGTCACATTTTGCACCATGTTCTCAGTGCTTTCTGACAGTGGGAAACACACAACGTAATGCCAACAAACAACAGATGATGAAAACAGCAATCTGTTATAAAGCAAGGGAGGAAATAGGCACTTCTCTTGCATTTCTGTTTTTCCCACAGGGATTATGTATACTTTGGCCTTTTGTAGAGATGCTGACCTGTTCCTGTTTCTTAAAAATTCTTTGAAATAAAAGTGCACGGATGTATTTAGGATAGGCTCATGGAAGCAGTAGATAAGGTTACTGGAACAGCTTTATCATGAAACTCCAGATTTAAATCTCCAGAACATGAGTAGTTGTGCATTTGAACTTTCCCTTCTATTTTTGTTATGCACCAACCCCCTACCCTTTTTTCCCTAAATATGATACAGTCTTTCAATACTCTGCAACACTTCAAAATGAGCAGGTAGAGTTCTTTAAACGAATACATTGAATCATCACTAAAAGTAATCTGAATTAAAAAAAATATTGCTCTGAGTGATAGACTTAACCAACTTCTGTTAACTTATTTTACAGTTTTGAAGGACAAAATCCAGGAGCTGACTCTTTGAATTTTTTGAATTACTTCCATCCTGATGATGTCTGATGTTTATGAAGTTGTATTATTCCTTTCACTGCCACATCAATTTTGTCACTCTCTTTTAATCAACAGTATTAAACATATTGTTAATCTTGATTATAAATATATCAAAACCAATTTTTACATTGACCGTATTGTTTAGATTAAAGAATAGAAGGGGTCGACAACAATAGCCCTTAGAACAGCTAAAAATGTAGGGCTTTAGCCTTACAGGATATTTCTAGTTGAAAATTTGCACCTAATTCATTTGTGTGGTTCTCAAAACTGGTTTTGGCAATTGATTATATCAGGGTCCACTTAAACACTGCCTGCGACTAAACAAATTTTGCTGTAGATGATATTTTTATATGAAACTAACTTTGCTGTTGAAGACTTTAGCAAAGAAAATACTGCAGAAACTAACAAACAGTAACCAAGCACACAGGTTGAGTGTTGGCACATAGGTACGTGCAGCTTCATGAGCCACTAAGTGATTGCATAGGTCAGCCATGACTGCATTCTAAGGCATTTGAGGGATTCTGCTGATGGGCATGGACTGAACTGGACTGCTTCTCTGAAACCTTTGAAAGTTACACTGAGTGAGATGGTGTTTGGGTGATGCTCTCAAGCAATAAGTTTCAGAGTTCTGTCCTGTGGCTTTGTCTTTGGCAAAGACTATTTGAGCTTTTGGTCTAGATTCAGCAGTGAGGGATGCATAACCTCATCACTGAGTGGGTGATAAAACACCCACGTCTGAGCTGGCATGCTCCTGCAGCCCAATCGAAAAATACAAGTAATTCCCTGGAGGAAAAGGAATATATAGGGAACAATTCTATAGCACACAGATGTTTTGTGGCACAGTGAAGCTCAGTGTTTCTCCTGAGGTGAAGTCTTTATTGTGATTTTCTTAGCTGTACCTGCACTATCCCATGTGCAGGTACAGGCCAGCCCGGGTTCATTGGTTTCACATGTGTAGGGCTCAGCTGCAGCTTCATTTGGCCAAGGAATTATGCCATATCATTCCTTCCAGAAGTGAATGACAGGCTAGCAGTTTGGCCACATATTTCCAGGAGATAAATACTTTCCAGATTCTATACTGCTTAAAAAAAAAAAAAATCCTGTTCTTCCAGTGTATAACAACCTATACAGCTCTTATTTCTTGTTTTTCGCAAAATATTCTGAGTTGGAGGGGACCCACAAGGATCATTGAGTACAACTCTTAAGTGAATGGCCCATATTGGGATAGAACCCACAACTTCTGGGTCATTAGCCACATGCTCTATAACCTGAGACCCCTGCATGGCTGTATTTAAAGTTATAGAAGACTCCATTTCCTATAGTTACTTTTAATCTTATTTCTTATCTTTACTTTTTTTCTTTCTGTATTCTTTCTAACAAGAAGGGCCTTGAAGGGCAATCTTACGAGGAGTGGCTGAGCTCACTTGGTCTGTTCAGGCTGGAGAAGAGGAGACTGAGGGAAGACCTCACTGCAGTTACAACTTCCTTGTGAGGGGAAGAGGAGGGGCAGGCACTGATCTCTCTGTGCGGTGACAGTGACAGGACCCAAGAAAACAGCATGAAGCTGAGTTGAGTAAGGTTTAGGCTGGATACCAGGAAAAGGTTCTTCACCTTTAGTAGGAGTTAGGCACTGGATCAGGCTCCCCGGGGAAGTGGTCACAGCACCAAGACTGACAGAGTTCAAGAAGGGTTTAGGCAACGCTCTGAGACACATGGTGATATTCTGTGCACTTCTAAGACTTTCTGTCAATGATCCTTATGTGTCTCTTCCAACTCAGAATATTCTATGTTTTTATGTTAAGAAAGTTTCTTTACACCATTAAAGTAAATAAATAAATCCTCTGACTGAAAAGAATCCTTCTGTTGTCCTGAAGCACCTTGAGTTGATTAGTATCCCAGTCCTTTTCAATTTTTCTGTTCCCAGATAAAAATACTAGCCTGGTCAGAACATTTAATTTTATAGTGAATATCAAGCTAAACACCTGCCACAACTGCCAAATTGTCTATTCTTTTATCTTGTTGATTGCATAGAAACAACACTGAGAAAAATCTTTCAGTATTAAACCAGCATATTTTGATTTCTCCAAACAGTTGTGATTTTCTTATATGGATTAGTTTTTTCCATCTCTTGCTTAGAACAACATATATACTTTGACCATCAGTATGACTAATACCATCACCTAAATTGCAAGTAAATCTGTATCCCCTTATAAAATAGTTTTCTTATCTTACCTCATCTTCATTCAGTAAGCCTACCTCACCCCCTTCCAAAGGATTTATTTTCTGCCTGCATTGAGGGAATGGTGCTTGAAATACTTCCTTTGGAAAACAAAGAAGCTATGAAATACAAGTATTTAAATCTGGTTAACATTTGTTTCTGCAGTGTCATTTCAGCAAATGTAGAATAAATTTCCTCCATTTTCAAAGCCATTCATATAAGAGGGAGTTGAACAAAAAAGAGCCCTCCACATGAATTACAATTCTCTTCTTGCTGCAGCCATTTCTGGTATGCTTAGGTGATGCATCCATCCTCATTAGCTACTGCTCTTCTTTATGGGCAGGCTATCTTGAACAATCAACTATACTAGACCTTACACAAGATAAAAAAATAACCTAGCTTGGTTCCTTTAGACCCTTGATACATTGTTTCCTGTTCCTTCTTCCAATTAATACCATCTTTTCCAAGCCACTAGAGACTTCATATTTAATTTCCTGTGTGTTTGCATAGGCCAGAATATGTTGAATTAATTTCTTCTGGCATAAAATAGTTCAGTTACAATACATACACAGATAATAAGATATGTTCTTGTCTCCTTAATCGTCTTGCCCAAACAAATATATTTTACATGAGTGCCCTAAAATGTAAATCTTCTACATTAAAAAAATAATATAATATTAACAATATCACCTTTACATAATAGACATTTTTTCTACAATGGATATAAAATATTAGCAAATAAAAGTTTCTAAAATTATTTTCTGTATTAGTATATATATATATATGTGAAATTCAGCAGCAAAATACAGCAACAAAGGTCAAGAAGCTGCAAACTTCAATGATCACCTGATAATCCCTTGTGATGAATCACAAAGACATAACTGAATTATAGTACCTAAGTCTACCAAAAAAACTCCAGTTCTCAAGAAATCACTTAAGTGCATGTGGAGATATAAAAACATTAGCATTACATATGCTCAAGTATTTTGCTTTAATTAAGGATTCATTTTAGTGTATTTAAGGTAATTTATTTGCAGTCTCATTGCTGTTATTGTAATTCATTATGTTTTCATGCCTGGATATTTGACATGGCTAAACAGAACAGTTAGCAAACAAGCAAACAAATCAATATCTGAATAAGAAAAATTTAAAAAAAATAAAGTTTCTACTCTTTGGCACATACATTTGGCATTCTTATTTATTTCCAATCCCTGCTTACAATGCCTTTCAGTTATTTTTCTGCCATCTATAATTTTTCTAAGGCTTAGCCTAATTCTTCTACACCTGTTTTATTCTTTGTATGAGAGTTCTTATTAGTTCTGATATTTTGTGGAAGTATATTTTTTTCTGCTTTTTATATTTTGGGCATTGGAGTAGAAAATGGCTTTCAGTTTTGATCTCTACTCTGTCTCATCAATTGTAGAGTCAATCTTCCATAGTTCTAGTACATTTTGTCATTCCTGCTTCCTATTTCTAATCTGTGGTAACAGAGTCTGTATTTTGCTAGAGCAAAATATCTGCATATAGAAGTAAGATTGATATAGGAAATTTGTGTGAAGATTTCTCTTCAGTCTCACAATCCAGGTTTTTATTGAACACCACCAAAAAAAAAAAAAAAGAAAAAAAAGGAAAAGGGCTGTGTTTCTGTTTATGTACAGCTGCATATCTTATATCAAATTAATCTTTTGGTATACACATGAATTTTAAAAATGACAAGGTTTTACCTAGAGTATCTTCCTCAAGTTGCTTTAATGTCTACTTAGAATTCACATCAGGAAAGATAACGATTTGTTCTTTTTGAGGATGCTCATTTAGCATAAGTGCAAGAGTGTCTCCAGTCACTGTGTATACTCATTTTAATTCAGCAAAGTGGTTTTGCACATTGCTGCTGGTGTGCTACTCCTCAAGAATGCAGTGCAGACACACCTCTGGTGAGAAGTTTTAAAGTTAATTAGCATGGCACTGGCAGTTGTCTAGGCATGGTAGCAGGGAACACCACAGAGGCTAAATCACCCTTCTTCTCAGGCAGTTTTTCAGTAGATCAGACTTCACTGCAGCTGAACTCTGTGCTGTTGCAGCTACTCTGCTTCTGCATGTCTGAGTGAGCCTGTGAAAGTCTAGTTCAGACTTCTGCAGTTTGCCATGTAGAGATGCTGAAAATGCTACATACTAACCACTGATAATCCATACGACAAGTTATGTGTAGTCCCTCCCAAGTTTGGCTCTGAAATTTAGATAAAGAATTGAACAAAAGCACATGCCACCACTAAGTTAGCACTAACATAGTTTGCCTCTACCCTGGTGAAAACTCTGATGTTTCACTGAAACTTCTGAGGACCAGTTAGTTTGAAAGGAGCAGATTCTACTATAAATGAGGAATTATGTTAGCTCAACTAGTTAATTTGCAGCAATACCAGAACCAGTTTTATTTCAACAGGAATCAGCAGCTCTCACTTTCCCCTTAACGGCTTTTCCCATGCCCTTTCTTGGAGAATGAGTGGAAGCCAGTGAAAAACAGACTGGCTTGCCAGTAGTAAGAATGATTTGATGCATATCAACAAGGAGTGCCACCCTGGGGAAGACGCATCCCGGCTGTACTGAATACTTAGGTTTTCATAGGAAATTAAATAACATAAAATTAAGTTATTTTATATTATCTGTTAAAACAAGAGTGTCTAGGGCTAGGGTTTGTGAAAATTCCTAGTGTATTGCTGCACTTCTGTAAGTAATGATGTTGGCCATGTTCCAGGCTTTAATGTTTTCTCTTAGGCTTAATAAACTCATAAAAATATCCACCAAATTAATCTGTTTTCTAACTCTTTTTAGAGATCTTGGGCTTGAATGTATACACTCTACTCCTAGAGTGATAGAATTGTGCAAGTTTCAAGCCTTTTAATAATAATTAATTCTGTTATCAAGATACTTTCTATTTTATTCTCTTTTTGTCCCATTAAATCTAATTTCTGGTGTAGGTAAACATTCATTGATTTCATTTGTACAGGCTGGGCTTAAGTAATTGTTTAACATCCTTTCTATTTTCTTATCCTGTGTCTGTCTAATTCCATGCTAATCATTCTTCTGAAGGCGACTTTTTCCTCTGTTACCAATCCACAGCAGTGGACAGGATATTCTTAGTCATTTATGTAAAAATGTCTTGACAGAACCATCGTTAATATATATATATATTTTTAATGGAAGATCTCTTTATTTTTATGGGTAACTTTTTGTTCCCATGCAATTGCCTGAAATTTGCCCCACTGAAAAATTCAGATATGACATTATGATTTCAAATCAAGAAAAGCTTTAATTCAAATCATGGTCAGAATTATTTCAGAAGCTATCCGGGGAATAGAGTATGAAGAAAATCTTATAGCCTCCTAGATTACTCCTGATTCTGTGTTAAACTTTGCCAGCACCTTAACATTTGTTTCTAACTTCTTTTAATTTCATATTTGATGGCTCTGCAGAAATAAATATAAAATACATATTATAGAGTAGCCCTGCTACATTTATTTTATAGCAACCAATTACTTTGTCTCTGTGACTTGCTTTCAGTTTTCCACATTTCAGAGATTTTACACTAGGGCTAAGCTTAGCCTCAACATCATGAAGGCCACAGCTGACTCCAGGCTCCAACAAACAATTCCTGTTTTGGAACAAGAGCTGGGGATTTGACCTCAATGAGAAGTGCCAGAAAATATACATTTATGAAATAATAACATCACCAGTAAGGTTAGTGTGAAGCAATGCAGCTAAAATGGAACTATTAACACCACTGGTAATTATATCATCACCTCCATGTTACAGTTTTAACTCCTTATGGAAGTGAACAGGCCATTTCACACATTCTCAGTCTTGTTTTGCTGTTCTATTTGGTACTTCACATTCAATTCTTACTTGGAAGGACACCTTTCCAGTCCTATACAACTTTAATTTTAAACAGAAATGAACCCAAAGAAGATGACCCATTATTAGTTTTAGTTTATGATATCACAATTCTAGATTAACTTTATTTTGTACTTGATGATGCTCACAAGATGAAAAATCTACTTTCCCTTTACACTTTCACTTTTTATCATTCATCTAACAAAAGTAATATTAATTTTTCCTTTATAATAGTTTTGACCTGTTCTATTAGTGGATGTTTGCTTTTATCGCAGAAATTGCTATTGTAATGAACTCAAACACATCTTTGTTACATTCTCACCAGAGTGTCTAATAAATTACTGAGGTTTTTGATAGCCATGTCTTTGTGAAATGAGATAAAACAGCAGGGAGCAGAGTTTGTGTTGTCCTTTCACAGATCTCTGTGTTTTACATCTCAGTAAACCCAATATCCAGAAAACTGCTTTCAGAGATATCAGTTTTCCATTCTGTCCTATTACATACTCTGCCTGACACAATTATGCATGTTTCTTTGGAATTCTTTTGATGTGTGTGCTCTTCAGGAGGTGACAGATTTCACATCATAATGTACAAGGAGAAGTAGGATCACAGTCTGAAACTGGTGGGAGGTGGATCAAAAACACAGCACTGAAAAATATAGCTGAAAAATATAAACCAAAGATGTTTAGGAGCTCAGAGTTCCTGTGTTCTGATTGTAGAACCTCTGGAAATACTATTTCCTTATTACTCCTTTAAGAATGATACCATTAGTGTGTAACAAGTGTAGGATAAATGCAGAACTCATATTTTACACTGAAGAATTTCTTAGATGAGGAGACTGTCTGCATAAGATATTGGCATCAGTAAGAGCAATTGGTACCGTAAGAGTAATGAACACTACTAGACAAATTCTGCTAAAAAATGGTCCTATTTGGGGTTTCCTGTCTACAAATTGGATCAAGATAGACTTCTGGTAAATGCATTCCTTTGCCATTAATGATATGTTGTGATTACTGGAATTTTCTCTAATGGATCATTAGAAAAGTTTATTCCAGAATAAGAAGTTTTATTTTTGATGAAGTCCAAGTACCTTATGGAAGGCTTTCAGTGAAGTCTCAGTGAGCTATAGGCCAGCCTTGAAGCATGGTCTTTTTTCTACAGGATTTTCCTGGTTCCTAGGGGATCCGAAACGCAGTGGTGGCCTTATTCCATGGACTGCCTTTGGTGGCCGAGTGCCTATAGAACAGGAAACCTGCTAAAAGAAGGACTGGGAAGTTTGGAGGATTTGAAGCAGGAGTGTTTTGGGCTTCATGGCTCTCTGCCTTTTGCTTTGCAGTCACTGAGTATCAGAGAACTATGGTTTGAATTGCTGCCCAGCACCTTGTCCCTAATATCGTGTCTTGGCAGGCCTATGAGAGTACTGTGAGCTGCTGCTGGATCCCATGACTGCCCAGTGAAAAATTTGTACCACACAGGGAGACTTTTAACTCCTGAGGAACCAAATACCATGGACCATTCATTGACCCAGTTTTTGTGGTTTTTGGAGAAATAAGGCAGAATGACTTTATCTGAATTTAAAAATGAACAAAAACCCAAAGAGACAAACTTCTTACTTTGGCTAGAAAGCCATCAAGCTAAGTCTCATTCTCAGATGAAGGAAAAGTTTAGAAAAGTGGGAGCTTTTTCTATAATACTAATGTAGTATTCTGATCAAAATTCTGCATGGGTGTAGCTAATTTATTTTCAATTTGGCACTGTCTCAAGTCGTAGACTGCTTTACTGGAGCCATTCATCCTGGGAATAACCCTGTAATGCACTATGGTATACATATATGTGACCTACAATATTTTTCTCTACTGCCTTTTGTACGTGCCCTTTGATTTTTTTGGTTCAATGTAGGGGGAGAATGGCTGAGTAGGTACCACAGGTGAACGTTACTGTTAGTTTGAACTACATAAGGTAAATGTATGCCTTCTTTATACTTTGGTGAACCGTAAATTTTCATCTCTTCTACTAAGACATCCACTGATAAAACTGAATAAGCAATGGCATAAAAACTGTCCATGGAATTGTTAAAAATATAAAGCAGGCAGATTTCAGAGGGTGTTAGGTACTAGAATTTTACCTTCAGGATACTTATAAGAACTTAGAAATGTTCTGGTTTGCTTTGTTCTCTGGTAGTGAAATATTTGATTCATGCTATTGTGTTCTGGATGGATACCGAAGCCATTTTTCCAGCAGGAATTGCCTCCAGATTATTGTTACCATTTCACTTAAACTTAAGCTGACTTGAGTTGTCAGTGAAATTGGCTGTGTTTTTTGGGTTTTGTTTTTTTTTTAATTCACCCCTGGACTGTTAAAAGTTATTGCTTCAAACAATATACACTGACTACTGTTGGGTTCTTATAGCTAAGATGTGTAAACAGAATGTACCAAGGTCATCCCTGGCATAATTTACTGGAATTCAGCATTGTCACACCAGGAGTGAATTTGGCTCAATATTTTGGCATTAGCAGTAAAGGTCATTCCTGCAGTTTGCCCTCGCTATAGAAAGTGCGATCAAAAAGTTTTCCATTTTATTTCCCTTTTGATGGTCACATTAAATCTTATTACACTGTTGGTACTTACCTCACTGGAGTGTCTGTGGGTTTTCTTTATAGGCAAAGCTTTCATCCCTGGACATCCATAAATAACTCTGTTCACCACACTTTCTCCCACAGCATTTGAGTTATGTTTCCAAGTTGAGACAAGTGTTAGCTTGCTTGCTCTGCAGATGGATTTTTGCTTCATTTTTGTCCACTTCAGATGTTGGGTATTTAGAAAAGTTTTCTACCTCAGGATCTTCCATTCCAATCAGCTCCGTCTGCATGTTCTCTCCTGCACCATGTCTTTGAGAGGGCACTTTTCCAACTTTTCTGATTAAAGTGGATGCACTACTGTAGATACAGAGCTCTTGAAAGCAGAGGCTACTGCTGCAAATTCACTTTTAAAATGTTTTTTTCTGAAACAGATGCCACAATAAAAAGAGGAAAAGTGCTAACTGCATATTTTTTTCAATAAAAGGGTTAGTATTTATGTACTTGGGAAAGTTACGACTCAGTTGTGTATTATTCAGGACTTCATTTGTGTAAGTTACTTTCTGATTAGTTATTGATTATAATCAGAACCTTTGGAGCTAAATGTGCAATATAGCTAATAAGCAGGTCTTCTGCAGATGAAGAGGATCCTTAAATATAATTTTGATGCACTTTACGCTTTCTATTTATTGAACTTTGTCACAAATGGCAAATTGCAGCAGGCCATTGAAACTATAGCAGTCACAGCTTATTTGCAGTATTTCTGTAAGCAGGGAAATGACAGAATATTAAAGAAAGGTCTTGTTTTTATTGTTTTTCAGTCTCCAAAGTTAAAGCAATAAAAAGGCTTTTCAAAAGCCTTTCTATCTAATTCAGTCAGATACAGGCTGGTTAAATCTCATGCACTGACTAAGATTCTTGTAATAGGTAAGTGCCTCATTCAGCTCCCACCAGGCAGCATTGGTTGTGGGGTCAGAACAGGGAAGAAAGCTCAAGGGGCTGCCCCTGCTGTGCCAGCAGCAGGTCAAGGTGTGTTTCCCAGTTTCAGGAGGATGTTACTCCTACCCTACCAAGCCACCTGGGCTTCAGACAACAGCTTATCAGAAGACTAAAAGCACCAGGTATTTGTCCAGTATGTGTGCCCACAAGAGCGGTGCTTGGGTATTCCCACGTGTGCCTGAACATATATTAACTCACTGAATTCTGTGTTTTGTGGGATCCCCACCAAGCAGAAGAAGGAGAATGAACAGGATGCAGTCTGGATCTATGGGTGGTGATTATCTTTCTACTTTATTTGTCTTTCACTCTCTTTCTCTGTCCCCTCTTCCTCTTTTTTTTTTTTT
>VWZV01009302.1:0-56665 GCA_013397155.1 Irena cyanogastra | reverse complement strand
TCTCTCTCTCTCTCTCTCTCTCTCTCTCATGTACTGCTAAATAAAATCTGTGCTTTTGACTTTGGCATATGCCCTTGTTTGCACCTTAATTCGGGCAGAGGCATCTCTCTCTAATAATGGGATCTTCACAGTGGGTGTGAGGCACAAAGGATTGATGCTGCCTAGTCCAGCAGCCCGTGGGAAAACAGAGGGGTGCAAGAACTGGCTGCAGAGTGGAACATGCTCCAGGCAGTCTGTCTGGCTGCTTTTTAGCTGCCTTTGTCATGTTTAGAACGTGCTTGCTTGCAGCAGACATGGAGGTCAAAAATATCCACTGAATCTGCCAAAGGGCTCTCCTGAAGTTAATGGGAGTCTTTCAGTGGATTTTGGCATAACATATTCTGTATCAGCGGGCTAGAAATCTGTTTTCTACCATGAGTTTTGGCCAAGAAAATTATGCTAGGCTATTAAAAAAATATAAATATTTATAATATAATCTCTCTCATGAGATAACATTGCATTAATATTCACTATAAATAAGCATTCTACTCAAAACATTAGATAAAACTTCGGCAAAAGCAAATTTATTGTCTAAAGAAGCCAATGGAAATCAAATCCAAGATAAAATTTTTCCAGAGTGTTTCAGTTCAACCAAAAGTTATCAAAGTTGCCTTTTTTGGGAAGTATATAATCTTTTTGCTAGTTTTAATTTGCATTTGAATCAATCAAAGCATGGAAAGTGAAACAGTTGATATTGCAGCATAGTACATAACACAGACAGTAAGTTTGTAAATAAACATGAATTTATTTCTAGGGACAAACTGAGTCTCTTTAAAAATTGCACATTCTTTGATGAACTTTGTCCGAACTTTTTATCCTACAATTAAAAATAAACAAAGCCCAAAAATGGTTAAATACAGCTCAGATTTTGAAATAAAACATATTATTTGCCTTTTTAATGAAAAAGGGTGTAATACCACAACAAAAACATACACAACTAATACAAACTCCACCAGTACTCCTTTGCTCAAAGACTTTCATCTGAAGTTTTTTGCCTCTTGTTTCATCTCTGTTAGTTAATTGGAAATTCATGGCATGTTTTCCCTGCATCTTAGTTGTGAAATTGTTTGATGACAATCATAAATCCCTGACTACTCAATATAGTATCTGCAAAATCTTTTGAAATTATCTTATAAGACAGATAGAGAAATTATTTACTAAAAGCCCATCAGAAACATATAGGCTTCAGCTATCCTGGCCAGCAGAAAGGAGGCTATGGTGTAAACAGGGTAAAATAATGTAAGAAGTTGTAAAAAATATCTAAAATCAGATTCATATGTCATGTTGTCAATATGTGGAAGAACTGGAGTCTCTCTAGACTGAGGATCCAGCTTTGTATTCATCCTCCTGTCTAGAACTCATAAGACAGTGACAAGTCACCCCAGAAGAGTCTAGGTGATCATTCCGTCTTCTCATTCTGGAAAGTGCCTGCCTCCAACTCCCCATGCAATTAAAAAAATGAGAGTCTTGGGATTTTAACTCTTGTTACACTATGTGGTCTTTTCTATTTTGTATGAGGAGGAGATAACATGGATGCAAAGAAAAATGTTTTCTATATGTCTCAATTGAATTTCAATCTGGACTTTATATGAACCAAGTTGTTGAGTCTAGAAGGAGTCTCATTAACTGATTTGAAGCTAGGTTGGAGCTTTATAGTATCTTTTCACTTTCTGAAAGCTTGAAGTCTCATTTAATTATGTCAGAGTTTGTAATTCTAGCAGGGGCAAACCTAGACAATATCATAAGTATATAGTAACTGGGGACATGTATGAAGTGAAATTCGTGCCCTTCACATTCATGGATTTACTGGTTACAATTTTTACCTGTATGTTGTATGACAAACAGAAAGGCTTTCCCATGAATACAGTCATTTAAATTGCCAAACACTCTTGAGTTGACTCCACTTACACCTTTGCATCTTAATGACCTTTCCCTATTACTTCTAGGCTGGTTCTTAGTTTCAGGATGAATGATTTGTAAGCTGACTCTCTGTATTGTAACCAGAATGTGTTATCTATTTTATGTACTTTCTTTTTAATTGAAGAATTTTCAATCATACTGACAAAGTGTGACTGGATGGCTAAGTGGTGTCTGGGTCTGATGTCACACCAACAGATCCTTCTCAAAGTTCAAGGCTATCATTCTCTCACTCTGTGTATGTGTGTATTTTACATTGTAGTGGATGGAGATTTGCCTGTATATGGTTAAGATTTTAAAATACTTCGGAGCTACAAAGCCCTAGTCCTAGAAAATAATATTTACAATATATTTATCTTTTCGAATTAACTTCTTTAACATCTGCTTAAAAGGGATCAAAATAGACAGAATTCTGGACATCTAGAGATATAACACTACATGTACTTATACATGAAGTGAAACAGAGACCTACTCAGACTTTTCCCTAAATGTTACTAACCTGCTATCCTGTTCTAACAGTCTAGTGTAAAAAAATTTAAAAAAACCCTAAACTCCAAGGAAGAATGAATAAAGCAAAAAACCAAATAAAACCCAAACAAAAACAAGCAGAAAGACCCAGAACAGACACAAAACCAAACCAAAAGAACCCATGAAACCCAAAAGAAAATTTCCTTAGGAGGCTTATCTTTTGGATTAAGAACAAAGAAATCTTTCTCATGGAAGACATAATGTACATACATCTTTCTTTCATGTGTGTTAACATTAGAGCACTGCCAGGCTGCTAATTGCAAAGTCACTCTGTACGTTATGTTTTAAAAATCCACTAAGTTTGAAGAATTAGAACAATCTTCAGCAGTAAAAGCTGTATCTGTATAACAAATTTGGTGCATCTTTCTTTTCTGTAATAGGAAAGGTGTGCATTTTTCCTCATCCCTCCAAAAGTGACAACTGATTGCTTGAAGGACAGTGATGAACCATACCTAGTTTGCTTGGAAAGGAGGGCCATTGTTACAAAGAGCTAAAGATAATCCCTTAGGAATAGAAGCATCATTTTACAAAAATATAAGTAAGGTATAATGCTCTCCAATAAAATTTTGGCGGTCTACTTGAATGTTCTGATTTATAGTTGCTTAATATTGTCAAAAATATGGCAAAATTATTTACAGTGGTACATAAAATCTCAGTGTTTCAAAACTGAGACAATATGACAAGTCTTTGAAGCTATTTTTATACAGTTTCAGTCCCTTAGTCTTGGAATTCAGATGACATTGTGACAGCATGAAACACAATTTAGAAAAAAAAACAGCTAAAAGGGTAAAATAAACAGAGGGAGAATGAATCTTGTCTAAGATCATGCTACATATTCTCTTTAAGTGTGTGTATGTATATATATATCAGGTCCAAAACCACGACAGATTACAGAAAAGTGCAGATTATAAAATCTAAAAGAACTTGTGGCTAGAAAAATAATTAAATGAAATAGAAAAGATAGATGTAAACAATAACAAGGCAAAAGAAAAAGAGTTTTTGGAAACCAAGTTCCTTAAGTATTTTCCAAATACAGAAAAAAATCCTGGCAGCCTGCCAGAGAATCTATAGTACTTATATACAGATCAGGATTTAAAATGAGTTCTCAAGGAGGATGAGGACACCACAGAAAAAGAGAATGCATTATTGCACTCAGTGTTCTGTTTAGAGGGGCTTATGACAATCTAGATCCTCTGGGTGGGATAGGACAGATGAATTTTTTCGGCTTGTGGTGCCACCATTTAAACTTTTAGAAAGAACTGATGGAATGCGTATCAATATCTCCATAACTGGATATTTTTTGTGATGAAATCAACGTGAAAACTGCAAAAATATGAGATGTGGTTTATAATTTATCTACCGAATATCCACTTTGCACTAAAAAAGAAGCAAGGTTGCGAAACCAGTAACAGATTAAAAGGGTTCATGGGAAAATTTAGGGAACCGCAGGCTAGTAAGTCTGAAGCTTTTAATGAGTAAATTATTTGAAACTACAGTAAATAATAGATCCAGTAGACACTTTACATAGTGAAAAAGAATCAGATGGCTTTTCTAGAGGGAAAACAAATGTATTAATCTACAAGAGTTCATTGAAAAATCAAAAACCACATGATAAAATATTTGTTTTTACTCATATTCAGGAATCTTAACATGTTTCTTAGCAATGAATCTCAGCCAGCCATGAGCATAAGCAGTGCTCCAAGGGATTAACAAAATATAGGAGAGGAGATTTTCATTTACTTTGGAGAAAGGAGGATATTAGAGGAATCCCAAAGAGAGATGTTCTGGATCAAGTTGTATTAACTACAGTCATAAGCAATGTGAAAAAAAAAAAAAAGGTGAATGACAAATTTGCTAATAATGCAGTTTCTTCAGGTATATAACACCAGTTTCAAATATTACAATCTTGTGCATGTCTGAGTGCCAATATGGAAGAAAATTTATTTATTAAATGCAGAACAATCACCCTAAAGCAAACAGAATACTGAACGTGCATGAATTATGGTGGACTTCAACTTCTTTGTTGTTAAACACATCTTCAAGTGCATCTGAATTGTTCTTTGAAATAGAAAAATAGATATTACAGTTCATAAAGGAAATTACAGAGACTGGAACAGAAATCCTTAAACCCAAGAAATTAGTGATGAACTGCTAGCATGAATATTATGCTACTTTAGTCAATCCCTTCTCAAAAGCAGTATAATTGAATTTGATACCTTAAAAGGAAGTATAATATGTATATTTAGAGTTATTGAATGACCTCTGCATGGGAAGTGATGAAGCAAATTAGAAATTAACTTAAAAAGGAGATATGACAAGCTGAGGTATTTGATGGAATACTTGTCATGAAATACTGCACTAAGTTTCAAATATATTATCAAAGGATTTTGGATGCCAAAAATATAATTGTATTAAAGGAAAACTATTACAGGTAGTCATCAAGATGCTCTTACTAATGAACCTTGGAAAGTGGGTGGGTTTATCAGAGGGATTATCCTTTTTAAACATAATTTCTCTATAGGAAGTATTACTATCCTCTCTTCAAGCGTCACTTTGGGCTAAAAAAAATAAGTATTTTGATGTAAAATGGCTGTTTGTATGTCTTTTTGAGTATGAAAAGGTATAAATATTTTTACAGTAATTGAATGGTTTAGCTGTTTTTATGAAAATGTCTTAGAAATTATTCTCCTTTTGAGACACAGTACAGTTATACATATATAATGGCAGAAACCAGCTGAGGTTTTGCGCTTGCATGGTATTCTACCTCACATGTTTTTGATTTAGAAACAGTTGAGCATGTATCACCGTGGTGGATCTCTCCAAATACACTCACATGAACAATAGATCACAGGTGATGAGCATCAAACACAGGCACAGGGTATGAGTCTGGTTCCTAATCATTTATGATGCAGAATAAAATTGAAGTAATTCAAACTGATAGCTAAGTCTACATTGAATTTTATTCCTAGAAATGACACTGTGTAAAGCAATTCAGACACTGGGTCAGATATCTGGAAATACTTTCAGTCTTCTTGTCCTGTTGAGAATGAGACCAAGAGAGTTGTCATAGCTTTTTTACCCAGGTATTACCAAAATTTTAAGGAAAACATGCTAAAATGTCTCCTGGTGCCAGTAATAACAGTGTTGATAAACAATTAGACTCCCTGGGATATTTCAGTTAGACTGAAATGCTATAAAATGCTTCGTAAACATGTGCAGAATTTATCTAGAAGAGGTAAAGTTACTGTGACTTTAACAGAATATGGTATAATCTGCTTTCTAATCTTGTCTTGTTGAATGAAAATGCATTCAGAGGGTTAATGGAGAGTTATGTAATATAGTCATATAAAATATGAACAGCAGTTCTGCTGATGACACCAATACAAGCTTTCTTAGCTTTTTCATACTGAAAATGCAAAATGACTATTAAAGTGTAATGGCACAGAACATCTTGTTTAAAAAAAGAAAAAGCCCCTTTACAGTATTCTTGTTTATAGATGATATTTATTGCCTTTGCATTCTTATGGTGTGCTTCTAAGTCAATTGAAATGCAAGTGCTAATGAAACCTCTGCCATAACACATTCATTCTTTTTTACACCAAATGAGTCTACTACAAGATGTAAATGACTTACATATATCTGCTTCTCAGGTTTTATTGTTTTAGGTTAATTTATTCTCTGTAATATTCTTAATGAAAGTAATGACTCTTCCAGTAGTTTGTATATTCATATATTGCAATTTTATTAAATCATGCTGTGAAAGTTCCCACTGGCTGCTTTAAACATTCCTGAAGTTTCATGCTATACTTAATATATAAATGTAATCTTCTAGCAGATTATCAGCATACTATATTTTGTTATCCTTTGCTCTTCCTAATTTGTTCACACCAGGGTATATCTAATGTACAGTGATGCTCTTACAGACAGGGCTGTAACATTCTTCTGCATTTTATTAGCACATTTCATTGCAAACACAGATAAAAATCTTCAAAGCAAAGCCAGCTTAACATATATAATTATTTTTAAATGTACTTTATTGTAATAGAGGTTTAGTGTAAATTTACTGCTCCAGATTAGAAAAAAAAAATCTTACATCAGCTTCTGTATTTTACTTTAAATGCTTAAAATTAGTCATTTCAGGGGAAATGTAGAAATAAAAAGTCTGGTGACTGGCATCCTTTCACCTTGCTTTACACAACTGTAAAATTCTGACTAAAAACAACATGTAATCTAAACTATTGGATAATACAGCTCTGCTTGACTAAAATCTCCTAGAACTCTTTTGTTTTATAAACAACTTGCACTTGTTTTATTATTAAGCTTGTCATTTCATCAGTACTGGCAGCTCTCACTTCTTAAAACACTGTTCCAACACAAGTTACAAAACATCAGACTTCCAGGAAGGGAGAATTACAAGGAACAGCGTGCAGAATAAAAAACTGATCATCAAAAAGCTTAAGTGCACTGCCCAAGGATACAGCAGGCAACAACAACAACAACTTCTGGTATCAACAAACCCCTTTCAAGACACTAGACTCCATTTAAGCCCAGGACAATCTATTTTAACAGAAAATTGAGTGTTGAGGTATGAGCTTACTACCCATACTACAGTTCTAAGACAATATTACCAAATTATCTGAATATCTTCCATGTGATATCATGCATCATATATAACTCAATACAAAATAATGCTCTCTTCCTTAAAACAGCATCAACCACAGAATTATTCTCTGCTCTTTTCCAGTGTGTACGTTTTGTTCACCTAAAAATAGGCAAAAATTTGTTTAAGAAAAGGGTTAAAAATGCCAAAAAATGAATCCTTGATAAAGTCACTGAATGTTAACCTTCTTTTAGTAAGTAGCTGTTAGTTTTCACAGCACTTTCTTCTCTTCCTTACTCTATATGTAAACAGGGACTATTCTATGGAAGTAGTGAAAGACAGCATTATTCCCCTGTGTTGCTGTCTAAGCACTGCAAACAGCCTTCACCTTCACCTTCCATCCCATCCTATGCCAGTATGAAACTGAAGAGTGATGGTGCTGACAATCACTTGGATAGTGCAAATTGTATCCTGAAGTAATAAACTGCTAAAATAAAACATATATTTCTGACTGTAGTGACCAAAATGTGCCCTGACTTGAATGTTAAATTTTGTTATGTTGCTTTTTTTGTGAGATCCTTCACATGGGACAAATCAGCCTCATGTAATTACAAACACAGGTGCTACAAAAAGTGTCCATAGAGTTGGAAGGAAATTTTCTCAGATGGCTTAGCATTTAGATGAAAACCATTTTGGTTTTTCGCTCTTGACTCTTTTTCTGGTTTTTCCACTGGGGTTCTGAGACTCCATTACAGGTTTTAGATTAGTAGTCAAATCCAAAAAGTAAGGTCATAAAAGTTTGGTGCTACCTAACTTCTTGGTGCCAGTCTCCAAAGGAAAATCTATGTGGATCTCTCTATAGAGATTTGAGAAATTAGCATAGTCTATATTATCTCTATATGCACTTAAAATATCTTTTAAGTTACAAACTAAACATTAATTATCTCTTGCTGTGTAGATAAATGGTAGTAACATTGCAAATTTGAAATTACACATTTCTAAATTATTTCCTTCTCTTAAAAGTCCAAACATAGAGACCTTGCTTTCTCATTTCATCATAGTGGATTGATACTTATATTATTATGTACCAATGAATATCAACATATTTCTGGACATGGAAGCTAAATCAGCTGGGTTATCCACAAAAAATAACAAGAAATATGTGTACAAAAATCCAAATCCCACTGAAATCCATGGCAATGTCTCTGATATCTTCAGGGGACTTGGGATTCAGCTGTCACAGGTGGATGAAGGACATGGTTATACTTTGGAATAGTCATAAATATAATTTGATCACAATCCTGCTAGAAATCTTGGATTGTCTGGTGAGTGTGCTTTCTTCTGAGATACAACTTCAAAAGATTTTGAAACATGGAACTTTTCACTCTAGAAACAACACCTGCAATATACTTTAGATCTATCTCTATGCAAAATCAGCTTCCTGAATAGCCTAACAAAACATTTTCAGGTTTTCAGTGTAACTCCTGGAAACTGTTTGTGTATTTTTGTTGCGTCCCTTCAACAAAAGAACAATCAATGCTGAACAACATTCTCTTTAAATGCTGAAACCATCTGAAAATTATTTGTGTGTGAAGTTCTCTCAAAAGAATTATTTACTACATCACACCTTTGCTCAGAATGTATTTTTCTATTTTCCACACTAATTGATTCCATAATATTAGTAGTAGTTTGGTGGAAATTGCTGTCTACAACTGTGTTTGAGTGATATATTATGGGCACCTCTTTTAAACTTAGGGTTTCTGTCTAAAGTTCTTCATAAAAAATTGTGATTTGGTTCTGGACATTGGAGCTTTGCTGCCTTACAGTCAGTGATTACATCTCTGTGTCTGAGACAGTTGGATGCCTGTCAATGCCTGCAAACTTAAGCTTGAGTTACTAAAGAACTTTAGGAATCCAAAACCCACTGAAATCCTGTCACAAAAGTACTATCAGGACTCTCTGCTTTAACTATCAAAGATATGTGGAGAACAGCCCTAGTGGAAAAAAACCTCAGAAAACTAGCCATGCCTTCCAAAGTGCTGGAATACATATAAAACAAGAGTATTTCTGAGATAGAATGAGAAATGTTTTGATGAGAGTTATATTCTATTCAGAACAGATATGTATACTTTCTAAATACTTCTACAGCATTTTTCATCTCCAAAAGTACTTTGCTGATGTTAATTGATCCTCACAATGAGGTGGCTGTTAAATTAAGGTGGATGAAGGATTCAAAACAATTAATTTGTCTAGGAAATATAGTTCTTTTCCTTAGTGTGAAGTGTTCAAGAACAGACAAGGAGTTTTACTCACTTATTTGTACTTCCTAACAATTGAGTTAAAATTTTATGCAAATGCAATTCAGTCAATGAAATTATTTAATGTGGCTGGGTTTGATGTAGAAGCTTCAAGAAATTAACTGTGATTTGCGTTGCTCTTGAACAAGCAGCACTCCCAGGCTCCCCACATACATCTTGTACATGCCTGATTCTCCATAATGGATAAGGCTATGTATCAGGTTGGTCTAGGGGAAGAAACCTGTGATTTTCAACTGAATTGGAGCAGTGACAAATTTCCAGTTGGTCCTGGGTGTGAAGGATTGAGAAACTTTCACCTAGAACACGTCATGGTGTGCAGCTCACTTTCAGTCAATATACAGCGAACAGCACCCAATTTAACAACTCTCAGATTTAACACTCCTGGAAATTGTCTGGCACTAGCTGCTACTCAATATTTGTAGCCTCATCACTAAGATGAGCTGCCCATGTTAGGTTAACCTGCTAGTGCTGCTGGTTATATGTTGTGAGCTGCAGCTACAGACTGTTCCACGCTGCATGAGAGCCCCAGCTGACAGCAATCTACATAATTCACAGCTGCTTCCTCTGCTTTGGGTCAGCCTATTCCTGCTTGTTTGGCACCGCCATTTTAAAAGTTAATGTCAGAAAAAGAAGCAAGGAGGCAGCACACTGCTGACAGGACAACAGAAATTATTTTTTCCCAGCACTTTAAACAGCATGTGAGTTCTATATGGAGTAAAGTAGGAAGGGTACATGCCAGCTCATAAATCTGTCATGAGAACTTCCGTGCTCCTTGCACAAAATTACATTGTGGGCAATGGAAATATTGCAGTGGAACCTATAGAAATACTGTAATATTATGAGATTTTGCTAAAGAAAGCATTTCATCATTTAAGCAGTAGTTCTCCATTCTGCAGTGGAGGAAAGTATACCTCTCTGTAAAGGTGCATCTTCTGTAATAGCAAAATATAAAATTTCCATTACAAGAGAAAAGCATGCTTGAGAGCAGAAAATGAATGCAGACAGGAAAATGTTGTGGTTTCTCCACAGAATAGAGGTAAATAAATTGCAAAAGTAGAGTGAAAATACAAAAATACTAGCAAATCTTGGCCACCTTTCTGAGGTGCCCAATCTGAAGGTTCACACAATAGAAAGGAACAGGCACCTTTAAGAGAAATTTTGCATACTGCCAGGAGAGATTAATGCCATTTATTTCTTTTTGCTTGCCCTACAGAGATCTCAGGTTGACCAGGTTCCTTGGTGTTGCATTTCTCTCGCCCACCCGCGTGCCCACGCGGCATTTCCCGGTCGGCTGTGGAGCGGCGGGCACCAGCACGCTGGGGTCAGAGACTCGGCAGCGCGGCAGAGAGAAACTGCCAGGGGCGTGATTTGGCTTGCTGAGGCAGCGCTTCTGTTTGCGTGCAGTCAGAGGCAAGAGCAAAGGAAGGGCCAGTCCCAGCTGTAATGTTCAGAGGATTTTTATTCTTCCTTTCCACCAAAGAGGCAGCGGTGAGTGACCTCGAGCTACGCCTGAGACGGAGTTATAAAGGGGGCAATTACCCGGAGGATAGAACCTAGGGCGGCCAATAGGGGTATTTCGGGGGAGGGATGAGAGGTGGCAAAGGGCAAATGGGAGAACTTAGGGTTGGAAAGAGGGTCTAATGGACGAATCACCTGTGAAAGCTCTGGTGATTGATACAGAAATTTCCTGAAGAGTCAGGGCAGGGCTGAGGTGACAGACAAAGACAGAGGGAAGATTGACAGGTGAAGTGGTGGGGAGAAGGGTGGTTGACATCTCTGATAGGCAGGTGAAACGGTGGGAAAACTTGGACAAAGGGGCTCAGGGAAGGATCCACTCTGGGAAGGGCAGGGGGTACACAGGGGCAAACCATTTTGTAACTAATTAACATAGAAATGTCATAATAAAATAGAACAATCAAATAAACTCGAAAACAGAACACTACATCTTGGTTAGGTGCTTCTCTTGGGTAAGAGGTGAGAGTGTAGAAAGCCTCACTCTGAGACGGCTTTGATTTGCCCAGAGCTGTCAGGGAGATTTCCAGATGCTGGAGAATTTGTCCTGCTGCATCACGACAGAGTGATGCTGGAGAAGGGAACTTCTCTGTGCCGTCCTCTCTGCATAGTGCTCACAGTAGTAATAACAGTAGTAAAAACCCATATAAGAGCAGGCATTAAATACATCTTTCTCTTTTTTCTACTTTTTGCGAAAATACTTTAAAAATTATACTTAAATCTTTGAAATTCAAAATAAGTCCTTTGAAATATTTTCCTTAAATGGAATTCAAAGCTTCTAACTAGCTTTTGATTTCTCTGTTATATACTTTAAAGTGATCATAAATGTGACATATATTTGGTTATCTTCAAATGTACCTCTCCAGTGTTAGAACGAAAACAACTTTCCAGGCTGTAGCCAGATTGACCCTGGCTTTACCCCATGGTTGAAAGAAAGGTTTAAACATAGTCCAGTTCCAGCCATGGAAAATGGAAAACAATTAAATGTTTCCTAATTGCATTATCTCCCATTTTTGGAGTTAATAAAAGCATAATCTATTTGTACCTGCCATCTGCCTTAGGAGACAGCAAAGATAATGAAAATATTTTACTATCTATTTTCAAATTATAAGCTGTTGTTTCCAAAGAAAGTCAAACCCCATGTATATTATCACTTTATTGTTCTCCAGGGACTGCAGTCACTATAGTGATTGTAATTACATGGCTTCATTAACTTTCTACATTCTACCTGTTATGGGGGTTTCACATTAAGAAAATTTGCATATACAGGAAATGAATACCGTTTGCAAGAAGCTAATGTCATTAAACATTTAAGAAGTCTCTCTCAAGTAGACAAGGAATTTTCGCTAGAATATCCTTTTAGTGTGCATTTAACACCAATGCAGTCACAATTGTCACTTTAAAGAAAAACATACAAAAAACACTTAGAGTAAGCAACAGCCATTTAAAGAAAACTGCTTTCAAATTGGAAATAATTCAATTACTCTCACAATCATTACAATGCATAATCAGGTGTAATATCCTCCAGTCAGATTAATACTAACTCATGGTTAAGAGAGTGTATGTGTGCTTATGATATACTGTAACCAGTGACCTACATTTTAATAGCACAACCCAATGACGACTTTCATTTTCCATCCAGTAATTGCCTAATTTTTTCCATCAATGGCTTACACATAAAAAAACCCTTTTGATTTTTATTGAAATATTTTATTTTTATAAAAAACAAAGAAAGACTCAATAAGAACAGAAATTTAACACTATGCTGTAGTAGTAGAGTCATGGGTTGAACCTGGCCAGATGCCAGGCACCCACCAAAGCTGCTCACACACTCCCCTTCACATCTGTAGAGAGGAGAGAAAGTATAAGGAAGGGTTTGTGGGTTGAGATAAGGACCAGGAGAGAAATCAGTCATTAAATGCCATCAAGGGCAAAGCAGGCTCAACTTAGAGATATGAATTCATTACTAACAAAATCAGAGCAGGACAATGAGAAGTAAAATAAGCCCTTAAGAACACCTTTCCCCCACCGCTCCTTCCTTCCAGCTCTACCCCAGCAGCATAAGGGGACAGGGAATGGGAGTTATGGTCAGTTCATCACCTCTGGCTTCTCCTGCTGTTAAGGGAGAGGAGTCATTCCCCTGCTGCTCTGTGGGGTCCCTCCCACAGAAGACAGCTCTCTGTGAACTTCTCCGCCATGGCTCCATCTCTGGAGCAGCAGCTCCCTGTGACCTGCTGCAACCTGAGTCCATCCCATGGGGAACAGTCCTCCCCAGACTGCTGTGGTGTGGGTCCCTCCTCCACAGAGTGCAGCCCTCCAAGGACAGGCTGCTCCAGCCTGGGAGCAGGGCTCCTCTCTCCATGGCTCTCCCACAGGGTCACAGTGCTCTCAGTGCCCACCCTGGTGTGGACTCCTCCCCCAGGGGCTGTGGGTGGATCTCTGCATCCCCCATGGATCCCCACGGCTGCAGGGGCACAGCTGCCTCACCATGGTCCTCACCATGGGCTGCACAGGAATCTCAGCTCTGGCACCTGGAGCACCTCCTCCCCCTCCTTCTCCACTGACCTTGCTGTCTGCATGTTGTCCTTCTCACATGTCCTCACCTCCTCCTCTTTGCTGGCTGGAATTAAAATTGCCATAATCTTTGTTTGGATTTCTTCTTAAATATGTTATCACAAAGGCATTACCACCATTTCTAATCGGCCCAGCCTTGACCAGCGGCACACCCATCTTCAGAGCCATCAGGGATTGGCTCTGCTGGATATTGTGGAAGCCTCTAGCAGCTTTTCACAGAAGCCACCTCTCTCGCCTCCCCACTACCAAAAAGCAGGCCATGCAAACCCGAAACTAGTAGGAACACAGGTATCTTTTAGTCTGTCATATTTTCGTTTCATGAGCTTGATGCAAGTCTGCCAATGCCAAAGGACGTGGGGTTATTTTCCCGTTTGCTCAAGTCAGTTTTTACTGAGAACACCTAGCTTCTCACTTCAGTAGATACAAATACTTTAGAAACTTTTTTTAGTTTGAAGCCTTTTGTCTTGTCCAAAATTCTAATTGTAGCATTATGTTTTAATACAGTGCCCTATGTGTGCCTACGTCTTTTACGGAATCTGACCTGATTCTTATTTAATCCCATCCTGTGTCGTGTTTCTAACCCTCCTACCATAGCTGTCTCCTTTGTCTTGACTGTGATGTTCACACTTCTGGGATTTTTTAAATACTAGCCCAGCAAATACCAGTGGTGCACAGGAGTTATTATTTCCTTTAGGAAGCTTACAGCTCTATGATATTTTTGGGGATAATTCTTTTGATGTAAGTAATTTTCTTATACAGTGTAGTGGAGAATAAAATTTATAACTGCCATTTGTAGATTCTACTTTAAGGAATTCAGAGGTTCCAAACGGAAGAATGGACATTCTAGTACCTAATTTATAGGAGCTTAAGGTCTTTATTGGTTCTCATTCTTCACGCTTTCTCCTTAGTATCTGTCTGAATTAGACTTCATCTTTAAACTTTCCTTTTCTAATTTTCAGTAAAGCAAAAATACCACAAAACCAATTTTTTCCCCTGGGCTATTATCGGGTTTATATTTGTTCAGCACTTTGAGCTCTTCTGTTGAAAAATGCTGTAAAAGCATAAAGCACAATGAGCTGGACTTCATCCTGCTGATATGAGGATGTAAAAGAAGCATGAGGATGTCCATGAAATTCCCTATTGTACCAGTTCTGAGTGCAGTATCTATCTGCTGCTTACTCTGAATACAAGGATTATATTAAACTGGTAGCCATCCAGCCAGTTTGACAGGGACAACAAAGAAAGAAGTAGACCAAAATATTAAGAAGGAAGTCTGAGGTTCATCTGTGAATGAACACAGGTAGTTAAAGAAACTACTCTTCTGGCATGAAGTACTGTTCACACAGCTAACCAAGGCCATGGATTTTGTGAAAATTTCCTGATCAGCTTTAGTAGGAAATTCAGCACATAAATTCTCCTGTGGTTATTCCTGTTAAGCTGCCTTATTTTGCAGGGGAACAAATGAGAAGCACTCACACAAGCTCTGTGTAGCTGAGAGTGGTAAAGCTTTTGGGCAGTGCAGTTGGTCTGTGCTGTAAATCCCTCCAGTCCGGCTGGGCAGCACCTGGTCGTGTGCTCCCTCTCTCCTTTTCTCAGGATGCCTTAGCACTGCAGGGAGAGATGGGCTTGGGTGAGGGAAGAGCTTTTCTTCTCTCCCTCCAGTGGGGCGATGAGCTCAGTGGGGAGTGAGAGGGAAATGTACTAAGTGAGGTGCTAATAACTCAGGAACTAGAGTGTGAAAGGGGTTATGGTGAGGGAAGTTCCCGGTATTCGAGCCCTTCTAGAGTACAGCAGATAACCCATACTTAACTTCCATGAGTTTGGGTTTTCTTGTCTTTTCACCTCAGGATTGTCAGTTATTTCTCATTTATTAGCTCATTTTCTTCGTATGACCTAAGTGCTTCCTTTTTTTTGTTTTTTTTTTCCATTTAATGCCATCAATTTTTTCTTCACTGATTGACCTGACTTCCAGTACAGAGATAGATTTCTTGTTTGCAACAGTTCATGTTAATGGCTTCTCTTACACTTACAAAATGTCCTTGCCTTTTGCAATATATTCTTCAAAGTACATGATGTGCAGAAGTGACTTTCCAATTCCAAACTACAAGTACTCAGACACTGTTTGAAATATATTGGTTTCCTGGATTGCAACTATTGATCTAACTTTGTTACTGGAGTCTTATGGTGAAAAACCTTTCTTCTCTCAGCTACAAGATTTTTTCCCTACATTTTGCTTTGCTTTACTTATGAACCCTTTCTTTTTTTTTTTTTTTTTCATTCTCACCAGTTATACTTCCTTTCCTTTAACAGCTGTTCTTAAGGAATTTCACTGTTGTATAGTTATTTGTGAGCTAGACTGTTTTACTCTCTTGGTACCTGCTGTCTTTACTTGAAGCCTCTAAACCAGTAATTGGTAACAAGTTTCTCTCAGTGGGTTTTACACACAGCTGCAAGGCAGAAAATAAACAGTTCTTTCAAGTTTACACTCTTAGGGTTACAGCTGTATACTAATGACTTCCCCAGCTTGCTAATGCAATTTTTAAAGAGATATCATCCTTTTGCATTAACAGATTTCTAATAGCTTTACCACAGTTTAGGCATTACCTTTTAATGAAAGTGGTGAGAACGTGACATCAGAACAATTTCCTTCCTAATTAAAGTATCTTTCCTAATTAAACTAGTCACTGGTGTGTAAGTCCATAGCTTTTCATCAAAAAACAATTCACATCCCAGAAGTTTTTTAACATATTATAATTTCTTTAAAAATTCTGGTCAATATATTTTCACTCCTAATTATTTCAACACTTAAATAAAAAATAAATTACAAAATTATAAAAATTAGAAAATTAGGAAAAAAATTAGAAAAAAATACAGTGTGAATTAGGATTGTTCAGAATTTTCTCATGTTTTTTGAGCAGAAATAGTCAAGTACATGTAACAGGCAGAAAAATTTTGCTTTTAATAAAAATATATATGAACATATAGTCAGTAAAAACAAAGATAAAAAAAATCAAAATGCAGTCTTTAGCTAAAGTGTCCTGTTCTTTTCGTCTTAAGTCTTTGACAAAAAAAATCCCCAAAGAAACAATGTTTCTGAGAAAGCCTGAGGAGGGTAAAATAAGTGTTTATTCAGCTATTCCAATCTTGATAAGCTAGGTCATGACTTAATACAAAAAAGTATGTATGTTTTGCTGAAAATACAACATATGCATAAACTCTGTGTACATGTGTGTGTGTAGACAGAGGAGAAAAATAAAGTTAAATAGAATTAATGCACCTTTTGCAACTCATTTTATTGAGTTGGGGCTTTTTTCACCTTTTAAATAAACCTTTTCAAAGGTTTCAGAGATTTTTCTCTCAAGCTATTCCATTATTAACATCTAGTTTGGTTTGGGTTTTTTTATAGAATGAAACAGTAATGCTAGCTTGCTCTTGTTTTTTAAGCTTTATATGTGACTTTCATCTCCTAATAACACTTCAAAAGCTTCTTTAACAAGCTCAAAAAGTATCTGCAATGTTTTGCACAGGTATGCAAATCAGACTACTAAAGGCTTGGGATGCTGGGGAAATGTGGTTATTCCCATTATAAACAGAGTGGCAAGAAGAAAAGATTTATCCCTGCTGCTTTTGAAAGGTGGACATCATAATTGTATGATGGGAGAGGGACAACTTCCTGACTTAAGAGGTAGCAGCACAGTTGCTGATATTCCTGTATTTGTCCACCCCTACCACTGCAGCAGAATGGCAAAGTGCTCAAGGTCACATGGAACTGGGTTTGGGCTCTAATTTTGTCATGCTCATTCATGTCATATCTATAAAACAGCTCCGTGCTGCTTGTAAGAGCAACGCTCTGTGCAGGGCATCCTGTAAGAACTTTGGAAAGAAGTAGAAATCCTTTGTCTTCCTATGTCAAGAGCAGGAGGGGGGAACACCTGACAGCATCAAGGAGGATCTGGTACCAACTGCAGTGCCTGAGTTCCTGGAATGCAGCTGTCCACGACACGTTGATGGATAGGAAGGCAAGGCCAATGTGTGAGAAACCAAATGCTCAAGTGCATCTCCACACAATGTCTGTGTGTTAGCATAAATCTGAATTTCCTTTCTAAGGAGGGCGTGCAAAGCTGGTGGAAATACTACATTAAAACATTATTTTTTTTAGTTAAGATTCCTGTGAATAGGCAGTTGACTATATTAAAGCACATCCTTCCAGATATTCTCCCTTTAACTTCTATTTGCCAGAGATAGGGAAGTGAGGCTAAAAGTATAAATCCATAATAACTACAGATGTAAGAGACCAGAATGTGTTTTTACAAATTTTCTGTCATTTAGGTAACTACCACCTTCTCTAGTTCTATGTCCAGGATGCCAGAGGCAATGTGGAAATGGCAGCTTATATTCTTTTCTTTTGAAATGTTGTTTCCATGACTTAAGATGTTATGTGTTAGATGTAAATAAATCTTTAATTTCCTGTCTTCTTCAGGGAACAATAACCTCTTATTTGACTCATTACATTGAAGATGTAATATGCATGGACCATTTGAGGTAGTAGGAATAAGATTTCCCAGAGAATGGAAAGAAAAGTATGTTTTTTAGAGATCTCATTCAGTGAAGTATTCTGAAGGGCATTATTTTGCA
Organism: Irena cyanogastra; assembly: GCA_013397155.1. NCBI lineage: Eukaryota > Metazoa > Chordata > Aves > Passeriformes > Irenidae > Irena > Irena cyanogastra. The sequence continues at coordinate 38,542 of VWZV01009302.1, read as the reverse complement.
CTTTTTATTAGTTTCAAGCTAGGAGATACAGGTTTATATTATTTTAAATAGAGCAGTACTTTTGTAAATAGTATCCTGTTGAAATGACTGACAACAAATAAATATGTGACACCCTTACTTTCTAAATGCAAATTCTAACCTCAGTGTTCATGGAATTGTGCAGTCTATGAAGTTTTTTGAAATTAGAAACATCATAATGGTGACAAATAGAAAACTGGGCAGAACTTCTACAGGTGTCATGGTACCTTTGGCTCTCTCTTTTAATATTAATTGCAAGGGAAGAAGCCTTTGACAGTTTACAAAATCAGAACACAATCAGCTTGACCACATTATACACTGTTGCACATAAGAATCCTTAAGGCTGTTTAACAAATTATTTTTCCCCTCACTTTTTATTAGAGGCCTTTGTTGCCATCCAATCTTGATTTTAGAAATTAAAGCTAACAACCAGATTGAAAGAAAACAGAGACTGACAGCATGGGGCACAGTCTTGAAGCCACAACTAACAGCATGAGGCAAAGCAAACCTCAAGCTACTCCAGCTCTTAGAGAAGGAAGGGGGGTGGGAAAAGCATTTGCAGGAAAACTCAATTATAACAACCCACAGCTATGGTAAAGCACTTGTGAATGTTGACACTAATGCTTTTTTTCTGCTTAATGTTTTAATTAAATACCTATAAGCCAACTCTTCTCCTCAGTCAGTGTCAGAGCAGTACTTCTCTATGGATAAATGTTTACAGCAAAAACTCTGCTGAGAGTTTCAGCAAACAAGTCTCAGAGAACTGAGAAGGCTTTCAGCCGAGGCACTTGAGATCAAGAGAACACCAGTGATTGGAAACTAGCAGTACAATAACAGGACGATTTAATCCACCCAAATGTCAGTCTCTGGTTTACAAGTTGGCAATCCCATCTTCATCTGCAGACAAAAGGGCACTGGTTAGTCATCTGTTTAATTCTCTTGCTGCGGCGTGTCACTTGGATGTTGAAGGAAAATCCCTTGATTCACTCTGCCATTTCTGACAGTCTCCCTCTAGACCATATTAATAAGCATTTTAGAGAAGTGAATGCAGAATAATCAGCAGGCAGCCTGCATTCAAAATGGAGACAAAATAGACAGCAGAAATGCCTTCTTTCCTTTCTAGTTATGGTGCATAGGTGACCCTTCTCTCACAGAGCAGCAAATAATTTAGACTAAGATTGCCTTTGAAAGCCCAACATAATTAACCACTTTATGCATGTGATGCCTGTGTAGCTTCACAACCTGATTCTTTGCAATGGAAAAGATTCAGCTGCGTTTGAATTAGATTTATGAAACACGTTAACAGTAGCAGAAACAGATAGAAAGGCTGCCTGGCATCCCAGAGTACCTGGGGAATTTCAGTCAGAAAACAAACATGTTACTCTTTAATGTAGGCTCACATCTCATTATAAAATCACAAGTGGAATGAGACACACTTCGCCTTTTTAACTGTGTTTCCAGGAGGCAGGTAAGTGCTGTGCTACAGCCAGTCTCGCTAAGATCAGCATGATTTTAATATATTTTGAAAGCAAATAATTTTCTAGATAATGGGGGTCTTGCTGTGGACATTTCCTGTTTTCCTCTATTAATAATTTCTCTATTGCCAACTGTAAATTGAAATTGTCAATAGCTTTGTTTAACCTATTGTGGTCTGGCTGTTTTAAGGTTCAGCTGAAAACCAAACTGTTTCAGGGTATCCCTATTTTCTTTTGGGAGGAATTTTCTGGTAAGGCAATATTGAATGCTGAGAATGAGAAAACAGAAATCTTGAAGCCCTGAAAACTCTTTTTATTTCACTTGAAGATGAAGGACGTAAGCACTACTGAAAATCAAGTTCAAGATATGCACTTACAGACAAGAAAAGTGAAAGGAGCTTAAAAGGAGAAGGAAAGAAATGTAATCCTGTATGATGCGGTAAGATGTAGGTAAGGCTCGGGGAGGAATTTGTCAAGCAGAAAATTGACAAAACCTGCTATTAATTACTGTGCTGATGCTATCAGTAGCATTACCATAATCAAAAAGTGAGGCGTGAACACAATTCATGAGGTACTAGGTCACTTGGGGGTTAAATCATTTATTCTCAAAGGAGATTTTTAAGAAAAAAACTTAATTAGCAGTAAGAGAGAGCACAAGAATTATTTTATATAGCCCATGTAGTCAGTACTATCCCAGTGACAAGCTCAGACACTCTCTTGTTTGTGTGGAAAGGAATAGAGGAAGATGGAAGGAGACCTGTTTTGCCAGCTGCAGCTACCAGGAAAGAAGACTGTATCACACTTAAGCAACTTTTTGTTACAGAAAAGTTAGGTTCGCTTTAAAAATTAAGTCCCATATTCCAAAATACCAAAATACCAGGTATATAGGAAAAGAAATGCTGAATTAATTACTTCTATGAAATACCTTGTTATTTGTCTTCTTTTTCCTTTAGAGAGTATAAAACATGGCAATGAAGACTGAGACAAGTAGACACCATTGTTTTGTAATATCATGTCCATGGGTGGAGCCACCATCCCTGAGAGTGTTAAAGAAGCAACTGGACATGGCACTTAGTGCTATGATTCAGTTAGCATGGAGGTGTTTGGTGAACGGTTGGACTTGATAATCTTGAAGGTATTTTTCAACCTTAATGGTTCTATGAGTCTGTGATCTTCATTCTCAACAAAAGCATCTTCAACAGAAAATGTAAAAAGAAATTAAAACCAAGACCCGTTCCTCAGGTTAACCCCGTAATTCAACTCATTGCCTTGTAAATTTAAACTATTAAAGAAGGTGAGACAAATTCAATATTTACAGTAGTTGTATATTAGAAGTCAATATTTACCAAATGTTATAGGCAAAGATGAATAAATAATGCTGAAAGTGTTTGCAAATGTTACTTTGAAGTAAAACAATGCATTCACTTTGATTCACAACATATATTATTCACACACTGCAAACATTCATGCAATCATGATGGCATTGTAATCTCTTAGCCTAATAATGATCTGCATTACTATTCACTGCAGAGAAAGTCATATGGGAGTGTTGAAATATCCTGGCTATTCTGAGATAGAAATGGGCGTGAATAATTATGTGACTAGTGATGTAAGAAAAGTGGCAAATTGGGTAAGGAATTTAAGAGGAGTGTCACAATTAGAAAATCTAAACATTTTGTGGTTTGTTTCTGTGTCCATGTTTCTGTAGCCAGAATGAAAAACTAACTACATAAACTGTCTGTATTCTTGGTTCCTTTACCACTTTAAGAACGCCCATGAAAATCCTTGTCCCAGGAGGTGTCCAGGAACAATGGCTGATGAAGGCAGTGGGTGTTGCCCTGCTGGTGCACACAAATCACTTGTTAATACCCAATTATAAGACTTTTTTGATTCTAAGTAACCTTGCCAGATTAAACTATAAATAAATTTCTCTATTTACAAGGAAATCTAAGAGAAAAAAGACAACATTCCTAATGAAAAGCAGTATTGGAAGAGTAGAATATGAAGCCTTTTTGTGATTTTATGTGGGACTCCCTGTAAATTTTTCAACATCTACAATACATTATAATGGGTGAATGAATGATTACAAAATTGTTATAAATCCCATAATATTCTTATCCATGCAATAGCATTACTTGAAAAATGTTGATCATGAGGAAGCAAATTAAAGCAAATAAAATAATATTAGGAGAGGTCTGTGCAACAAAGATGAACACATAAATCTGAATAGTGAAGAAAGTGACTTTATTTATGCTTCTAATTTTGCTGATAGGAGTTCCAGGAATGATTGCTTTTGTATCAAATAAAGTTTGTCAGGAGCTGTGGCATAACTTTCAAACCAAAAATATTACTAGTTTTGAAACGAATGCTGGTAAAATGGCTCTTATTAGTCAATATCCACATTCTCTTGGAAACCTTGTACTTGCCCTTCAGTAGTAGCAAGATATTCATCCCTCTTGCACAAAAGAACTATTTCTAGGACCATTTTGAGATTGGGAAAAGCTAGTTGAATTTTCCTGGTTTGAATCCCAAATGACTGAAAGCAGTTGTGACATGTTCCATGATGTGACATCTGGGATATGGTATATCTCAGAGGTCCATACTGGCACCAGTGCTGTTTAGTGTCATCATCAATGGCATCAAAAAAGGGATCAAGGGCACCCTCAGTAAGTTTGCAGAGGACACAGAGCTGGCCAGCCTGCGGGGTGGGATGACATTCAGTGTGACATGGACACTCCTGAGAACTGGGCCCATGATGTTAAACCATGGCAAATGCAAGCTGCTGCATCTGAGTCAAGACAGAGCCTGTCATCAAAACAGGCTGAGAGGTTAATGGGTTTGAGAGCAAATAAGGACTTGGGGGTGCTGGAGGATGAGAGAATGGGGATGACCCAGACATGTGCACTCACAGCTCAGGGAACCAAATGAGTCCTGGGTTGCACCCAGAGCCCCGCGGGCAGCAGGGCAAGAGAGGGAATTCTGTCCCTCTGCTCTGGTGAGAGACATCCCACCTGGAGTGTTGCATCCAGCTCTGGGAACCCCAGCATAGGAAGGACATGGATCTCATGGTTTTGTTGGAGCAAGTCCAGAGGAGGCCCACAAAGATAATTAGAGGGATAGAGCACTTCTTCTATGATAAAAGGGTGAGAAAATTGGTATTATTCAGTCTGGAGAAGAGAATGCTCTGTGGAAACCTTATAGCAGCCTTGCTTTGTTACCTAAAGGAAGCCTATAAGAAAACTGGAGAGGGACCTTTCACAAGGGCACATAGTGATAGGAAAAGGGATAATGGCTACAAACCAAAAGAGAGTAGGTTTAGCCTGGATGAGGTATTAGCCTCGGTTGTATTGGTGAGGCACTGGAACAGGTTACCAAAAGAAGTGATGGATGCCTCATCCCTGGAAGCGTTCAAGGCCAGGCTTTTATGGGACTTTGAGCAACCTGGTCCAGTGGAAGGTGTCCATGGCAGAGGAGTTGGAATAGGATGATCTTTAAGGTCCCTTCCAACCCAAACTATTTTACAATGCTACAATCTTAGCGTGTACAGAAGCATGCACCAAACGGGTTGTGCAACATCATTAATCACATTGGTGTGCAAATTCAAATGAGATACATTTGATTTGTGTAAGAATGGTGAAAGCTAGCAGAGATATTAAAAATAAGACTACTAGACAGAAAGCCTTTCAGAAAGTTTTAGGCATGTAGACACATCCTGACCAACACATCCTGAACTTGTTGCAGTGAAATTCTCCTTTTAGAGCATCAGCTAGAGACAGAGAGGTGTGGTGCAGGACATCTCTGAGGGAGCAGTATCTAGAAATTTGAGGTCAAACCCACAGTATTCTTCATGGGTAACTACTGAATTATTTTGAGAGGAATATTACACTTCAAGCTTAAGATTCCTTGGGCTTACAAAATTAGAGAGGAGCAGGCCCCTCTCCATAATTATGACATGGTTGTATTTCCATGTCTCCTTAGTCAGTTGATTACAGCAGTTCAGAATGATAGAAACCACTAAAAGAGACAACTGAAAAATTAAATTTGTGTTAGAGGCATATAGCTCTAGTTAAATTAATTTCTTCCCACTTACCAATAATGTAAAAGACAGTACTGAAGGCTTGGAATATTGTATGACTCCAGAGCAATTTTTTACTTCAGGAGACTAAAGCAGCAAAGCATAAAAATTTAGTCTCTTTGCTTCATTTCTGCTTTCCTGGTTGCCTCAAAGTTTAAATAAGAAACCATAAATAATGTTCCTGAAATAAAATCTTCACACAAAAAAAAAAAACCCCTCTAAGTCTTTGTTAAGTCTAATATCTGCATGCAGTCACATGACTGTTCAGAATTACTCACTGGAGCAGCTGTGAATGCATATGAAATGAAAAACCTCTGTCTTATGTATGAGGAATATAAAACATGCTGCTACTTGCTGAATACTTAGTGTTAATTCTCCAGTTTTTCTCATTATTGTAATTAAAATGTTTGAATTGCAGTTGGCAGAAAGCATTTGCTAAACCATGTAGCTCTTGGTGTTTCTTGCATAGGATAAAGCTCACATGGAGAAGTGAATCTTTTGAACAGGATGGTTAAGTGATGTCCTGATGGTGACAATCTGTGTGGTCAGTGTGTCAGTGACTCTAACTGGATTCACTGAGACTCCATGGAGCACTTTTTGCTGAATTCTTATGCCTAGATGGACCATGGTCCCATTTGATCATTTCAGCACTTGCACCATCTGTTGCTATTGATCATCCTAAAGTAGGTACAAAATATCTGCTGACCATCTTAGTTATGTGTGAAGGATTGTCTGACATGATCAATTTTTTCATCTGTTGGAGCACTTTTTACTAATTACAGATGCATTATCCATGTACAGTTTAGTCAATTCTATGGCCAGAACTGTCTGGGAGGAGTTTCTGGAATGAGCAGGTTCCCCACCCAGTATATTAATCATTTTAGTTTAAAATATAGGGCATAGAAGCTGGACTATGTATTGCTGAATGTGCTTGTAGGAAGGTCTGGATCTGTCTGAAATTCTCAGTTGAATTATTGTAAATGTTGGTCAAATGCTTTGTGTTGTATCCTGTAAACTCTTTGTACTAGAAGAGGAATAAAACTGGTATAACAATAGAATCTTAATATTCTGCTTTAGATACAGTAAAACAAACAAAAATATTTCAAAAGTATTCTTGGTGTCTTTTTTTTTTACCCCTGCTAGTGCTTAAATCAATCTGATGTTTATTTTCAAACAATTCTCTTCTGTGTAATGATTTGCACACTTCATCAAATAAATGTACAGACTAACAGAGATGCCATAATGTCAGCCATTGGAATTTCATTAGCAAAAGTCATTTGCTATCCTGAATCATTTACTATCCTTACTATCCTATTACACCCATTTTAGATGCAATTCCCTTGAATTGCAAGGCTTCTTGTCCTAGACTGACCCAGCACTTGAGAGACTACACACCTGAACAAAACAAATTAGATTTGGTCTGTGGTTCCTGAAGCATCAAAGAGAGATGAGTTCTCTTGTGTTTGCTTTTACTTATTTATTTAGTGATGAGACTTAATGAGTCTTCTTCTAAACTTTTGTGTCTGCAACTGAATGAAATCAATGCTACTTGCTCGGATTAGGTGTTGCTTAAGACACTTTACAGGCTGGTCCATGCAGTTGATGTATTACTGATGTTTCTAACTTAATTTTTGTATTAATCAATGGCAGAAAAGTTTTTTCCGAGGGCATATAATAAAGGAATTTAGTCAGTTTCATAATTATACCACTGCTTTCCTTTTGTTTCCTCCTGAGTACTTCAGATAAAGCTAATACAAAACATATTAATCAATTAGTATTATTTGGTTTTATTCAAAACCAAATGATACAAACAAACTATACAACTATAGAAAAAAAAAGAAATCACATGAATTCAAATGGACACCAGTCAAAAATAGATTAATCTTATTAAGAATTATATACATAGTCTTAGGAAGAGCAAAGATTACTCTTTTGTGTTATATATCTTGAGATGCCTTCTGCATTTTCCCAGGAAGTAAATTCTTGTTTGATGTAAAAGGCACACTTTAAAAATACAGAGAGTGGTAAAGAACCTTGTAATAATGTTCTCTTGCCCTTGGATGTCCCTAATTGACTAACTACTTTAACTTCACCTCATAAAGGCAGGAATGATGGTGAAGAACAGGCAATGCTTTTCGCAAAATCCAAATCAAGAGAAAGATGACTGTGATTAATGTTACCTACTCCCCCTTTCCCATTACACTCCTGCAACCTGGACTTCAAGTGATTTATATATTATGGTGGGTCATTGATGCTTAGATTTTAATTGGGGTCCTGTAATGAGAAGAAAGTACTGAGGTGCTCAGATTTATGTGGGAAATACACAACTGCAAAAAGTGGTCTCTCTTGTCCACAAACAGACAGATCCTGACATAGAGACACATTGGTTACTAAGGGTATTCAGAACTTAGCATGGTTATTATGTTACCAAGGGGAATTCTAAACAAATTTTCTCTTCAGAGAGTCAGACAGCTGCCCGTGAATTCCCGTCCAATTTTACAGTGACAGATGAAGGACTGTGTTGAAAGGAATGTAAGTTGCACACTTTTCATGCATAGAATTGTCAAACAAATAAACAATTCAATAAATAGATGTTAAAAACACATACACGATTACAATTGGACCTTTTTTCCCTGGACAGCTCAATATTAAGAAATCTCCACATTATCTTGTAGCTGCACACACTTTTGATGAGAGGAATGAAAACCAAGAAAACATTTGCAGAAAGAAGTGAATTTGAACATTCCATTTGAACAAATGTTGCACATGGAAAAACATACAAAATTTTTGGGCAAAATAACTGTGCTTAGGTGGGAAAATATAGTTTCAACACAGTAACCAAAATAATAAACAGGATTTCTTTCACTTTGAGATTGACAGACAACAGTCTACACTTTTCAAAAGGAAATACAGGAAGGATGATAAGAAACTTTGTTCTTTCATATCTTATAGAAATAATTGCAATAGATGGCAGTGTGAGAATCATGGAATCATAGGGTCATTTAGGCTGGGAGAAAATCTCTAAGATCATCAAGTCCAACTGCCAAAATAACACCATTGTGTTCGGTGCTAAACTATGTCCCTAATAGGTGCCTGCTCTATATTGTGTCAAGTCTCAAACTTGATGTAGCAAAAATGGATGCATTTGAACATCTGTGAGCTGTTTCCTCCTTGAGCCAGGGGAATGAACGTATGAACTGTTCCAACATGGGGATATTTAGGTGTTTATGTGTGCTTACAAGATTTGAAAGTAATATTCAGAAGCAATAACGAAACCAGTACGAATGGGAAGGAGTGAAGGCTGATAACGTGTTAATGTGGTGCTACAGCTTGGGAAATGCTTAGGATGACTATTAGTATTACAGGTTGCTGTTACTAATTTTTTCTCAAAAGAAGGTTTTTATAGCATTGACTGTAGAAATGAAATCCCTCAAGTAGAACTCAAGCATCTTCGATGTTGTGACTTCCATATCAGTAATAAAACAAAAAAGAAAGTAAAACTCTTCCTCTGAAGTCTACTAGGATGGAAATTCTACTTATCATTGTAGTGAAGGGTTATACTCTCATACTGTATATTAAAAGGTCATAAAAAATGCTGGTGAGGCTCCTGCTTTCTTTCTTTCTTTACTTGAAACTAGTTATGAAAGCAGGATGCATATGGTTTTAATATAAAATAAGTTTTCCACTTTATAGCTGACACAATATGGAATGAGTACCCATTTACTTGATAGCTGAAGACAGGAATGAATAACAGATTTTTATTTAACTTATCTATAGAATAGTATGGGGAACCCAGGGAGGTGTTTAAGCAAATTTCTGTTAATATAAGGGTACATATGCCTAATTCTCTTAACTACATTGTTCTGGGACAGGCTTTATTCTGTGATCCTTCCAATGTGCATAATAGCATTATAATAAATGTACCTGCAGGTAGAAATAACTAAGTCATCTAATTCAAGCAGATGCACAGAACTGCACAGGGGCTTTTTTATGATCTGAAATGAAAAGATGCAGACATTAGAACCTGGCAAATGATAGTATCAGGCGTTATAAATAGCACAGATCTTTATAATTGCTCAGATCTTGGCCGAAGACCTAAATTGAGCTTGACTGATCTATCCTGTTCTTCTTTAGGCATATTTATGAGAATACAGACAATTAAATGATCAAAGGAGAAAAACGCTGATGAAGAGATCTTTTCTAGTCAGATATTAAATTTCTAGGATGACCTTTACTTTCAAAACATTGAAGTTTTATGACATTAGAAAGATGTCATGCCAGCCAAAGAAGATGTGCCATTTTCAAACAGGAGAGAAGTCAAGATTAGTTTTTCAATCAAACAGTCTTTATTTGGAAAAAAGATCTACGTATTTTCTAAAACAAAAAATAAAAATACAGCATTGGTTATATCCTATACCAAACTACCAAAACATATATCTCTAAACATATACCAGCACTGTTAATAGTGATTAGATACAGAGTTTTATGTTGAAAGTCTGGATCAACATTTGTTTTTTCCTAAGTATGAGGTTGGCATTCGTGTTCTTTTGGGGTTATACTGCATCTCACCAGGAGTTACTATCACTGGTAGCAGGGGTGATTTAGGTACTGTTGGAAAGTTTTCCCATTCAAAGGGAAGAGAACCTCATATTCTTTCGTGAGCTCTTTAGTACCTCAGGGTACCATCAGGATATCATTGTAGTGCTACATCTATTCAGAACTTTTTTATAGTCTGTGGAATTCTTTTGTACTGAGAGGAATTTTTTTGAATATAGTGTTCTGAGTAAAGAAGATGAGTATTTCAGTGAAGAATACCAATGAAATTTAAACCTCATTAAATCTAGAGTGAAGTTTTTTATTTTTTGGTTTGTTTAGTAACTGAAGAATACTGGTTATCCATACAACCTTCCTCATACCAGCTTCAATCCACTGAAACATAATAGGTGAATGAACAATGTGCAACACAAGAAAAGCATTTTACTTAAACCATTCTTTGTAGATCACAGAAGAAAAAAAAAGAGAGCAAAACCACTCCTTTATACTTCAGATGCTGTAGAACACCAAGTTGCAAACACAGCAAGCTAACGTGTTATCATTTCTCACTAACTCAAAGGAGACAGATTTTTTATCTATGGGACCATTTTGTCACTTAAACATCTCCTAATCAGAATGTGAAAGGGTAGTGTTAGAAGAGAGATTGAGTTGTAATGTAACCTTATATTACTAGGGAATACTAGGGAAATGTATTTCAGGGAAAAGACTGTAGTAGAAAAAGAGGCTTCCTGATTAAATGTGTTTTGACAGATTAACTAATAAATAACTCATATAACTTTTTCTTTTTTTCTTTTACTCTGGAGATCAAAATGTGCAAACAAAATCCAATAAAAACCTATAATACAATATTAAACTGTAGAATGTGCACCTAAATCCCTTAAACTTTGTTACAGTAAATGCTTAATTATTTGAAAATGATATTTAATGCAAGCACTTTTGAAAAGCCAAACAATACTTCTAGAAATAACTTCCCCAATAAGCAGCCCTTCCTGAGAATTTACAATTCTCCTTTTAATACTTATATTGAACATTATTACTGGAGAAATATGGTACCAGAAAACTTCAAGAAGGCAGGATCTGGCCAATGTCAACACGAGAAATGTGGCAGCCACTTTGTTTCAAGAAGTATTTATTTTGAGAGAATATCAAAAGGAATAATGTCAAAATCATATCAGATTAATGGAAACAAAAAAATTGTACTTGTCTCATGGGCCATTACCAATGTCTTTGCAAAACTTTTCTGAACATATCAGAGAAAACCCCCACAGTGTTGTTGAATTTTCTCCTTAACACAACTAGAGCAATTTAAAAAATAATTTCCCTTATGTCCTTCTGAATTTTTGTAAGTGTGTGGTAAAGAGCCTAGAGAATCAGAAAGTATGGAGTACACAGGTTGAGAGTGATGAATATCATCTTAGTCCAGTGACTGGAAAGCTGGAGCAGGGTGAGATGATGTTTATAAAGCCTTCTGTGATACTATGCAGTGTGCTAATTCAAAGAACTGGTTTAGAAATAAGTTTGGTATTTCAATTTTATGCTTATAAGTTTCAAGCGTAGATTTTCAGGTACAAACTGAAATCTGTTACCAAGGAAAATCCAATGCTCTAGTGTTATAAAAGGTTCTACATCACACATATTCTGGTATATAAAAACATCTGAGTGAAAACACTAGAAATTATCAAAAAGAAAGACGTATTAAATTATGTGGAGGTCTTACAAACATGATGAGTATAAAAAAGGACAGGAAGAACAGGAGGAAAACTATTCAGGAAGGTTGTATGGGTCTGTATAAGGTAGTAGGACAGTTAGGAACTGGTTGGACAGTCACAGGGAATAGTTTAGATCTGCACTTCCATGGTTAATAGTAAAATAGAAGACAAATATTACTGATTATTTTGCTGCAAGTTCTGTCTTTGATCTCTATTTGGGTCCACATTATGTCCTGGTAGAGATCCTGTAGGAACTTCCCCATGGCTTGCCTGGAGAGCCTGACAAGGAAGCTGATGTGGCTCGGGGGTGCAAAGGCTGTGGAGACCTGAGTGCTCCAGCAGATACTTCCTACCTGGGACTGCACCCTGAGATGGAAAGGTAAATACAAGATACGTGCTGCTGAAAGTTGCTTCACTTTGGACAAACAGCAAGCAGTCAGGCAGCAATTGTGCTTTGGAATCTGTTTCAGGTCTACTTCACAGGATTGTCTCTAAAGTAGACCCAATCATTTTGCAGCAAGTAAGGGAATGAGGGCAAGGGTACTTTTCAAAGTACCTGTGTTGTGTAGTAAACAGCTCTGGTTGCCTCTGATACTATGTCAGAAAACATTTGCATGCTTTTTAATTTCATCTTTAATATAGAAACTACTTGCAATGGACTCAGTAATACACATAAACTAATTCTGCATTTCAGGAGCGGAGAGCAGGATCTTTCATTTTACTCAAAAGGATTCTGTATTGTTAGAGTAAAGATATGTTATTTCAAGCGCTATCGTCAATAGGAACACATGTAAGGAAATTAAACTGATCAGGAAAGTTCTATACTATAAGAAATCAGTATTTTATTTAATTTTATTTATTTTATTATTTTATTTTTTTTCCACCCAGAAGCAACTGAAAGTCAAAAGCATACAGAAAAATACCTTAACGCTTTACATTTCATATTTGTCCAGCGCTTATTATCCAGTTACTGATTCCTCCTCCTTATTCTTTAAATGAATTTGTCCTGGGGAACCTACCATCTGCCTGATGTAAACTGCCCCGTTAATTCTCACCTGGCTACAGCTGCAAAACAGATGAGAACAAGGAGAGGGAGTTAATGAATGAGTCCTGGTAAAGATCTCAGCAGGGTGCCTCCTTTAATTCAGACCGCGGTGGCAGTCAGTATGACAACAAGCTGCTACCACCTAACGATTTCGGTTCCTTAAGTATAATGAGTCGGGAGTCCCCGGTATCTTTAGCCTGGGCAACTTAAAACTACTCTCGTGCTTCAGAATCTTGCTGTATATTGCAAATTCCATGTACGATTTTCACCAGAAAAAGCTTCAGCATGGAACTGGAAACAGTTGATGGTCATGAAAAATTCAATTAGTGAGCTGTCAACAGGTTAATAAGGAGAAAAAAGCCCAAATACGCACAAAAAACCCCTAATAAAAAACAACCAACCAAAAAAAAAAAAAAAACCAAAAAAACCAACCAACCAACCAACCAAAGAACCAAAACAAAACAAACAAAAAAACCCCACAAAACAAAAAATACAAACACCTTTTGGATTTCAATATCCAGTAGGTTCTTGAAAACAATATGGCTTAAAGATAGCTCACAAAAAGTTATTTTTATCAACTGAATATATTGTATGTGAAAAATACATATTGTATGGTTGGCTATTTGCAAATATTACAATGAATACTGTATGTGTTATGTTGGAAATTATGCTGTATCAATGCTTTAAGTAGTACTCTTGTTTTATGCAGTATAGTAAATATTGGTTTATAGCATAAGATTAAAATAGAAACTGTAGTACAGAACACTATTTTTTAAACTAGCTTAAAAAAAAAAAAAAAGAAAGGAGACAAAGAAAGCTTCACACTATCCTGTTGGGATTGGGATAGAGATAACATACCAGGCACCAGGTCTCCAAAGAAGATATATGACTTCCTTACCAGACAGCTCGGAATGCAAGGAAAGAGCTGAGATTAAGCAGAAAGACCTTAATTTGAAAGGAATGTTTGAACATATGAATATGCAACAGTCTATTGCTCTTAAAGGGGTAATCCTTTGTTAGTAAGGCGGTGCTGGCTGGTGGAATACCAGCACCCTGGACGTCCGTGAAAGAAACTCTCTGTTTTATTGTCTCTTATTGTCCTATTTTTTATTATTATTACTTTCATTACTATTTTTATTATTAAACTTTTTAAAATCTTAAAACGAGTGATTGGTGTTTTTCACATTGTAGAAGTTCTAATATTATATTTAATATATTTTCTTGCTGTTGAGTAATATAAGATCTGAGATGATGACCTTACATGTGGTAAATGAGAGTTGTTGCCCAAGGAAAATATAAAAAGTATTTGTTTAAAAAATGCACATTATTAACAAGAATTAGAATAGCTAATAAAGAGTCACAATAAGGAAAATCCTTGAAGTGTGGATTGTGAAGTATGATGAAGCTGAAGAACATCTGAAATTTAAAACAATAGAAATTTAGCTTGTTCAAACTGAGTTACATGTGGGAATACACAGTGTTAAACAGGTTCTGAAAATGATTGTTCTGAAAAGTTTAAGCATCCAATTTAAAACTATAAAAGTTATTCAGTTGATTTTGGACTGGTGCCTATTTTAGAAATGACTGAAGGCTTAGATACGCAAGATTTTGAAGAGGGAAAATTGGCATTCACATGCTGGGTGGATAATCTGCACCCTTTTGCATATTCATACCATCTTTCGTTGCCAGTGAACCTTGCATTGGTCCTGTGAAAGGCTGTGCATAAACATTTCCCCCAAGTTAGTTAAGCTGTGGTGACCTGTTAGGCATTAGGAGAGGAATCACTCCCAAAGTTGAGTGGCGCTGCTAGTTTGGATACAGCAGTGACTTCCCCTTGTATCACTCAATCAGGAGGGTTTGATGGGTATGAAGAGAAGGAAGGACATTCTCTGAATGATTTCTAGCTGGCACAGTCTGGAACCAGCATTGTGGATCCAACTCTGCAGGACCAGATGAGCAGGAGTGGTAAGAGCTCAATGGCTGAAAGGGACTTGTACCCTTAAAAGCTCTAGATGGTCTCACGAGTCACTGGTCAAAAGTATTAAAGAATGACATAGTTACTAAGGGTTAAACTGTCCTTCTGGTGAAGAGGGATGAAGAGTTTAAGTGAAATTTTCCGTGGAAGCTAATAGTTAAATAAGGCTACAGATTCACAGATTGCCCATTTAAGGACAGGAAAAGAGGACATGGTCATACTGACATCCCCATATGCCTTAGTCTCTATCTATAGGTCTAATGATTCAGGAGTACTCTATGACAACTCGCTGTTATTATCTAGTCTCATTTATTTTGAAAATAAATTTTTTCATGAAGGTTGGTTGCTTGTTTCTGGCTGGCAACTTCCTCTCCACATAATGGAGAGCATTTCTTAATATCAGTGTTCTTTTCCTTGCTGATTAAACTGAACAATAAACTCCTAATTAGGAGGTCTTGAAAGTCCTGGTTTTGATCTTAGCTTTGCAAGTTATTCACTGCGGAAGGTGATAGGGTAGTGAGGGTGCTTCTGAGTCATCCCCAATGCCCAAGCTGCTATGCAGGATATAAAAGACGTGCAGGAGAAGAGAACTAGTCAGATTTGGAACCTACTTTTACATCACTGTTACCCTCAAGATGACCTCAATTCATTAAAAAAGTTATTTCTTGGGAAGTGTCTTAAAAGGTTGTTTGAACTTAAAGCTCAGGCTCAGTTGGTATTCAGACCATACCTATTCTCTACATTATTTGGGGCCATGCTTTGAAGTTTTCTCTTTCTCCTGGGTATTTCAGCTAATATGGTTCACTGCAAAATGAGAGCACAGAAAAATACAGTATCATCATATTACTTGTCTCAAGCTTGAAGTGCAACAAGAAACTTAAGAAGAAAATAGCTCTTATTACAAATTAATACAGAGCTGTAAATAAAATCTTGAAGACAGTGATTGGAAAATTGTTTTAACTTAGTAATTTATTTTGTCTTTTCTTATGATATATGCATTACAGATTACACTATGAAAAATTTGTCTTCTGTATTTTCACTATGTGTCCATTACTTAGAAGTGGCAGATTTTGCCACTGGAATATGTCAAAAGAGTATGTAATCAGATTCACCATTTCTCTTTTCTGTACCTTTTCTCTCAAGTTTCATACATGTGCACACACAGAGTTATGCATTTGCCTTGTCACTCTGCTGCAAGGAATGGCAGGAAATTCACTGTTGGATGGTGGCATACACATGACTAATGCCCTGACCAATCCCAACAGCTTTGGAAGCTCTGTTTGAATGATACCTGAGAGAAAACTCAGCTTGTTCTTTCATAATGCCTTGAATTCTTTACTTTTCATCCTCACAGATATTTCATATCCTAGCAGGTCCTTATCGTATTTCATAATTTGACATGACAACTGAAGTTAATTTCAGGTTGTTAAAGTATCTTGGCAATTTTAAAAAATGTTTTCACTGAAAAGAAATCTGAAAACAAACTAGATTTGAAAGTCATTTTGCAAATACAGTGATTTTGATAGGGATCAGATTTTGTATAGAGGCAGAGATTTGGTTGGTATTTCTCCAGACTGCAAGAGAGAGCTCTATGACAACAAAAGACCACGTGGACAACAGTTTGTGTTGCTTTCTCTTTTGTCCTAGTAAGATCATCCAGAGGATCACTATTTGCTCCTTCACTTTACTTTCCTAGTCTTGGGTGAAAATGTAATGAAAACTCCTTTACACATAGTGCGCAGTTCTCCTTTGTTGTTTTAGTGCTCAAGATCAACTTTTCAGGTTAGTGGGCTTACAGCAAAAAATTCAAGCCTCTGTCCTTCTCGTTTGCCCTAGAGACAGTCCCAGCTAGAAAAATAAAATTCCCCTGATGTCACATGTGCTGAGCTACTCCTGAAATTCGTGCCGTCACTTCTCATATTCATTCAGTCACATAGGAAAGGTCCTTCTAAAAGCACTGCTGTAGATAAGGCATGAAACAGAAAGGCCTGTAAGCCAAAGAAAGCAAGTTCAGATCAAGAGGGTCTTTGTGACAGAATTCACAAAGTGCCCAGTGGAAGACTATGTCAGACAGACAGGTGTCAGCAGAGGCTGGAGAAGAATTGTCTATCAGTGCTCCAGCACTGTATTTAAAAGACAAACAGTGCTTTATAGCAGTGATCTCATCTGCAGTGCAAAACTAAAACTAGATTTGAAGTATTTCAAACATATTTTACTATGCTGAAAATCTACCGAAATGTCTGTTTTTTCTGGAAAATGTTTACAAGTGAGAAACATTTCCTACGCCAAAGCATCTCAATCAAGACACTGCTAACCAGCCACATTTTTTTTTACATCGATGTAATAATATTTTTTTAAAATCCATTTAGACTGCTTGTATTTACTTCTAAGCAGCAGTATTTTGGAATTAATCTGATTTTTAGAGTTTCCAGTTTTGAAATATTTTTCTAAAGCTCTGTTGTATTTTCAAGTTCAGAAAAAAGTGAGTGAGGGTTCTATTTAAGCATCTATTCAAAGCCCTATTTCTCATCTTTGTGTGCATGCAGTGTGTTTCAAGGGGGTTATTTTTATTGCATCTAAAATATTTGTCATTACATTTTTAAGGCAATTCATATGTTGTTATTATGTGCCATAATGACATCTATTGCAGCAAAGTGAGACAATATCAGACAGAAATCATTAATGTTTTCTATATTCCAGTCTGAAATTCAGAATTATCAACAATGCTTCATTGGTTTGAGTTCTTCTGCCTTACAACATTTTAGAACCTTCATACTGAAAAAAAAAGCATTTAAAATCACCTATAATGAAAAATTTGAAACTAAACTAAACTAAACTAAAGTCTGTGTATGTGTGCATATGTAAAGTGGTGCTTTGTTAAACCTGAATTAAGGAAATAGAATAATATTTCATGTGATGACTGCAGTTAGTAGCCTGTATGTGATGAAAAGATGTGAAGACAGTTTGAATGTGTGGGTGTTTCTGTGTGTACAAAAGAAGAAGGGAGATTACAAACTGGATTAAAAAACTCAACATCCACTGCCATCAGTACTGAGTAGAACTGCCAAAGATGCCAGCTTCATCATTTACTGCAGCTGTGCACCTGCAAATGCCACCTGGATTCTCTGTCACTGCAGCAGTTCCAGAAAGGTCTGAATATGCAGCCGCTGAGAATTCTCATGTTTTATCTACAAAATATTCTAATTACTTTTGCTGCTAATCAATGGCAGAGGGAAAAAAATGCCTCTAGGATTTGGCTCTGTGAGCAACAGGGGTTGCTGTGGTTAAGAGTAACTTAATCTACTGTGCCAACAGCTGCATCAGTAGACTGCATCAAGCAATCAAATAAGGATTAAAGAAAAAGTCACATTGGCTTTAATTGTCTTAGTTTGTCTGCTTGGCATACATTGCAGAAAACTATTAATTCAGGCTGTTTCTAACAAAGAACAACCTCAGAAAGTTTAGTGGTTTTGAGCAGCCCAAATGAAATGCAACTTCCTCAAACTTTAACTTCCTTCTTTGTATTTTCTATCATCAGAAAGGAAAATAATAATATATCACTGTTTTTCTCAGGCAATAGCTATTATAGATTAATACTATTAACATTCAAAAGAAAAATTACCTGTGCTGTAGACAGATTTATTTTAAATAAGTCATAACACTGAAGTCTGGTAAACAGTGGAAAATGGGAGAAAATGAGGTCTGACTATCGAATCAAACAAGTTTTGGCAGCCAGATACTGGCTTGGTGATTTGAGACTATGTGGATTGACAATAAATGAAGGAAAATTCAAAAGGGAAGACATGTAAGGTTGCAAGACTATGCCTACATAAATACAGCAAATTTTCTCACTGCTCTGTAAATCTCCATAGTTCAATCCCTTGGCCATTCTTTCATCCTGAAAGGTCTGCTGAATTTCTGAGAATGAGGTGAGCTATTCTTTTTTTCACACTGGAATCTTTCTTATCCAATCTGATCTTTTTTTTTGGTTGGTTGGTTCGTTTTCTTTGTTTTGTTTTGTTTTGTTTTGTTTTGTTTTGTTTTTGGGTTTTTTTGCAATCAATCAGAGACCCAGAAGCAGAAATAAACAGTCCCCATCCAGTTTCCTTAGACAGCCACAGAAATGAACCTAAGACTCAGTCTATGATTGTGGTATGATCATGGACTAAGAATGTGGAGGGATGGTTATTATGACAATGAAACATGTAAGAAGGTTCACTTTTGTGAAGGACCTTGAAAACACCAGGAAGGAACCAGTGTGGTACACAGGGAAACACAGAACAGAATGGAGGAACTCGGTGAGGAATAACATATCATAGGCTCATCACATCAATTAAATTTTTTCTGCTCTCCAATCTGTCAGTGAGGGTCATAGGGAAACCACAGGATATGCAGTATCAGTAACCATGATGGAACAAGATTAGGGCCCAGACAAAGGTTTGACCTGAGAGAACCCAAAGCTGTTTTTACCTGTAAATAACTGGGTGATAGCCAAGCACCAAGAGAACAGGAAGATTATGGAAAGGAATATGGTTTATAAAATAAGGTGTCAATATTTAGGTCATTCTTTAGGTTGTGTTAGAGGCTTGATGAAATCTGCTAGAAACACCTGAATTTTAAAATGTTATGGAAGAAAAAGTGGCATGATTTATAGATTAAAAATACCCAACAAGTGAAGAAAAGAAATTAAGGTATATGGTCTCGATGTTACAAGGCCAGAAACAAATGAAACATATATTGCTTGTTTTTGCAGAGTCTACAAAGAGGTTTGTGAACTTGTTTTGTTCACCCAAATTCAACAAAAGGTTTTGAGTAAGAATGAGAATGGACACTCTTCCGTGTCCATCTTTCCCTAGAGCAGTTTGTCACAGACAGTGGGCCACACTTAGGCAGTTCTTGTAGTAGACACAGAACTTCGTGTACAAATGTAACTAATCAAAATAATTACACACATTTGAATGATAGTTTTTATTGAATATGGAATGTAGCAATGTTGCTACTTCCCATGGAAGCCCCTATAGTGTTTAAAGTAAGCTTTTACAACAGTATTCTGCACTGTGTGTACCTTGATAGCTTCTATGCATTGTCACAGAGCCATTTGTACAATGGGATGATTTCTTTCCATTTTGTCATATATAAAACAAATTACAGCAAAATTTCTTGTAATTCTGCTTTCTCATGTGCTTAGCAGAAGACTATAAAACAGGAGAAAATAATAAAACCCAGTTTTAATATGTGACTCTGAGGACTCTGTGTGCCCAGTGCACTGTCAGAAGGGGCAGCATAGAGTGATATTTCCTTCACGATTACCTACGTGATGAAGAAATTGCTCTTAGAATATAAAACACCTCTTCCACAGGTACTTAGCCAGGTCCCTGTCCTCCTTTGTTTTTGACAAGGACTATCTCCAGAAAATCCTTTGCATTTCTACAAGAAGACAAGTTGCTATCAGTGAAGCTGGAATGGGATAAAAAACAGGGGTTTGTTTAGATTCATTGCCAACATAAAGAGATATGACCCAATCTAGTAAAAACCTTAAATGAGAACTTCTTGGGAATTCACAATTAGATATCTTTTTTAGGTAAAAATGGATGTTATTTTCCCAGTTTATTGATCTTAAATAAATAAATAAACAAACAAATGTAATTGTCTGAATCTTTTTGTGCTTTGAAGAAATGATGCTTCCTTTTTGGTCTCTAACTTAAATTATAATCTTTCTTCCTTAAGAAAAAAGCAGTGGACCTAAGTTCATAATTCACAATGTATGCACTGGGGCCATAAAGGTAAATAAACAGATAGATCTTTCTTGTCTCTTTTCACACACACATGCACAAATATGTCTTCTCCTCATCCACTTAATAAACATAGTAATGACAGTAAATGTTTTTTTAATGGCTTGAAATACATTTCTGAATGCTGATTAAATACATTTCTGATGTGAATGCTGATTCACATTTGTCCTTTACCTGCCACAGCTGGTCCACTTTGCTTTCACCTATTAGCAGGCAAAGCCAAACAGTTATGAGACAGCTTACTCTGAGGGCAAGTATTGGAGAAACAAAGTTTTCTGCTTATCGTGTTTACAGAATGCAGGTGTTGCAATTACCTCCTAATAAAACACTATGGACTAAGAACTTCTGCTGTTAGAAGGTGAAATAAACCAAATATGTGGGCTATGGAAAGAATTTTGTTATAATTTATTATTATATTATTGTCAGAGCTTAGGTAAATAATTCTTTAAAATTGTATCATAAAATGAACATACAATTAAAGAGTTTGTTTTCTTGCCTTTAATCCCAGTGAAGATCAAACTAAAATTTTAAATCATTCTTCTTGCTCCTTTTTTAAATGATCCTTACCTGCTTTGCCAAGAAACAAAATTCAGAGAAGAAACCAAATTTCACTGCTAATATTATACAGAGTCACCCAAAGAACTGGCAAAGGCTCACAGAGAAGGGTCAGCCCTTGAGAACATTTTCTAAATTTCAATGCCTACCGCTCACACGTATCCACGAAAAGATTGGAGAATATGTAAAATATATGAGATATAATACATGCACCAGCACCTGTTTGAAGATGCAATCACTCATTTGGAAGCCTCTCTGCTAGTCACCTATTTATGTGTGTGTGTGTATTCTTTTTATGATAAAATGTAGATATCTTTATGGTTCTGTTCAGAAAGTATTGACTTGGCCTTCAGTAAGTGTTCCTCTTCTAGAACAGTTCTTCAAATGATATGTATGAAGTCATTGCTGCTTTTCTACCACTAAGATATGGGAGCCAGATAGTCTCCAAATCTGGGCAACACAATTTCTATTTGTCAAACGCACCCTGAGGCTCTGAGAGTGTGCATCTGTCACAGCTATAGTGCAACTGGGTGGGTCTGACTGAGAGTGATTGAGTAAAGTGCCAACATAACTGAGTAAGATTGAAGATGACTACACCGATATGCTTGAATTGGCATTAGTATTAATGAACAGGACAGCACATATCTTGACATGAGTAAGTGGTCACAGCCTGGCAGTGTGGAAGTGAATATTAGCTCACATGACTGGGTGTAACTCTGCACGGG
Source organism: Irena cyanogastra (assembly GCA_013397155.1). NCBI lineage: Eukaryota > Metazoa > Chordata > Aves > Passeriformes > Irenidae > Irena > Irena cyanogastra. The sequence goes on along the minus strand of VWZV01009302.1, from coordinate 16,619 downwards.
TATATGTGTGACACATGAATGATTGCTGGAAGTCAGTATTGGTGGGTGGGAGTAGCAGTGTCACTTTATATAAATGAGTATCCATGACAAGGGGCAATTTAGTTTCAGCCTAAAGATTTCCTGTTGGTAGAGAATAACCTACCATCTCCCAGTGACAGAATAGAGCAGTTACTTTCTACTTTCAGGCAGTTACTCTCTACTTTCCATTAAGCTGTGGTATTTCTTAGTATTTCTGAAACTGCAGATGTGTATCACTCTGATTAAGGCTGGAAAGTGATATTGTCTTTAATCTTGGTTTGAATCCTAGCCTTCATTATTGTATAATTTGCTCAGTTTCTCTAATAGATGATATCTGTTTCCTGATTGATGGGATATTATCTCTCTTTCAGGCTCCTTGTCAAAAGAGACTTCTGAAATTATTATGGCATAACACTACCTGTATGTATGCATGCACATTTATACATGTACGTATATATGTATGTACGTATATATGTATGTTTGGAGTCCTTAAAAAATAATGAATATGACTTCAGAAGAAAGTAAATCTAGGTATTAAATAAACTTGATTTCAAGGTAGTAGAAACCTCTTCATGCAGCACTAAATTTACAACTAGAAACCTGGATTTTTGTGAGGGTACAGTTTTGAAACTGCACTGGAAAGGGCTCCTTTGTAAGGGAAAGCTCCCAGTTTTCACCCAGACAATCCCAGGCTCACAGCCTTCCTGTCTGCAGCAGCAGGGCACAGCTGAAACTGCAAGAGTTAAACAGGAAGGTTTGCCCAGCTGCTCCTAAGAGTGCTAGCAGCTGCTAGCACTAACCAGCAGTCCATCTCAAATGGTTCTGAATCAACTGGACAGTCTTCTGTGCCAACTCTGGAATCAAAATGCCTGGTATGGATATGGGATGAGTATGCACGGTTATGCGGTTCTCCTTCCAGGCATGGTGATGCGGTCTCCTTCTGTGGGCAACTTCCAGTACCTAGAAAGAGCTGGGAAGAACTGATCTCTTCCAATGATCCTGCTCAGGGTATGGTTCTCTCAAACCTCCTGGTTTTCCCAGCAGAAGCATGTATCTACCACCTCCTTGACACAGCCCAGCATTAACAGCAATCAGTTAATTCTGTTAATACGTTAATTCTGTGTCTGTGCTGCCAAAGCAGAGAGTTAAGAGCCTCTTTTTGGTTAAGAAACGTGCATAAAAAGACTTCAAAATAATTATGCAAGATTTTCAATAAATGTAGGTTTTGCAAAATGTAGCAAAAGAAAGAAGTAAAAGCAAGCAGGTCCAAACCTGATGCCAGCGACCTCAACTCCTCTCCCCACCAAATGTCAGGACAGGTATGATTCTCCTCCCTATATTCACATGACAAAACAAAACTCAAGCACACTCTTGAGCTCTTTTTATTATTCCTAAAACTCTCAGAAATGTCTCTCCTTAGTCAGCCATTGCTACTGTGAGTTTCTTTAAATCATAACCTTCCAAATGCTGTGGAACATAGCACCTATTTGATGAAAATTAGAGTTGTTAAATTAACAAAGACTGACTAAAGATAGGATTATTTTCTCATAGTAGAAATCCTACTGTACCAACAACTACTTTTAGTGGTCCTATGACAAAATATTTCTGCTTGAGTATTCATGTTCCTATACTTTATTTTCCCAAATAAGGCTGAATTTATGAATATTGTGGTGTCTGTGTATTTCTTATTGAGAATATGGACCTACATCATATGCTTGCAGCCCTCAAACATAGAGATCTCAAATGTGTATGGACAATTTAAATATGTTTTCCCAAATTAGTTTCACTAATGGGGACTTTGTATTTCTGATGACTCCTTCCCTGTTGCTTCTCGTAAAGGATGTGAATCTATATCATGATGAGGCATCTGCAGACCACCCACAATAAGACATTCTGCATCTCTCTTTCCTTGCCTGGTATTCACCTAGAATATATACAGTATATTCACCTAGAATATACTCAGCAGAAGGAGGAGTAATGGACTTTTTAACCCTTGCTATTTAAAAACATGACAATAGGAATAATACAGAATACACAAGTGTTGAAAAAACATTCCTTTCACAAAAAATAAAGAGTGACAAATTGCTCCATGTGACTGCCCATTTACAGGATGTATCCACTTTCTTAACAGTAATTTTCATGAGCCATTTAAATAAGTAACCTTATAAATAAGACTCCATGTAAACCATGAACACCATCATGCAGGAAGATGACAAATGTTATGGATTGGTCATGGCAAAAATGGCAAATTTCACAGTTTGTCATGCACTAATGGAGATGGTTACAAAAACATAAAGTCATTTTTAGTGATAAAAAATGATACTGAAAGGATACAAGTTGTACTTTTAACAAATATAAATCATAAAAATATGTGACATTCTGTCAATGGATTTGGAAAAGATTGTTTTAAACTGGTGAAAGACACAAAACTAAATAAAACAACAAAAAACGATTGTGGCGAGTCCTGTCAGAAAACAAAAAATAACACAGAAGAATGCAACCACTTGAAATCAAATTCAATGTGCTTGGAGTAGTTAAATTTGCACAGAAGCATTCAGTCTGTGTGTTGTCATGAGCTCTGATGCATAATGTAAACACAGAGGAACAGTGAAAAGAATTTTTTTAAGTCAGTATAAATGCAAGGTATTATTGTGGAATAATAAGAACTATTCTTATGGTAACAAAGTTGTGTAATTAAATCTGCCTTCTGAAGTGCAAAATCTGATCCAGCCACCTGTAACCATGTCACTTCAGTCTGATATTTTCTGGTTAATCTAAACAGAGCTGAACCTTAGTGTCTACTTAGGTGGGAAGCCAATAGACCAGCACATTTAAGAAGAGTTGGCTGGGTTTTGGACTCCCTGGCTTTTGACTGGCCTTACAGAGAGACTGCTTAAATGTTCTTACCATTAGAACAATATCACTGACTCTAGGAAACTGTCTTGATTTTGACTCCCCAAACCTAGAATTTCTTTTGAAAATGTGCCAATGCTCAAATCTGTCTGGAGCAGGTGGCTGAACATGAGACCTTCTGAAGCTCATTCCAGTCTAAATTGTTCCACGATTCTCCCTGAAACCTGTCTGAAGCCCTATGTATCAGTGCTAAGCTGAAGTATTTCTGTATGCAGCAGCCACCCGGTATGCTGAAATTACAGTGCTCACCACTGTTTTGTGACCTTTCAGCAGAATTTACCTAATTAAAGAGATTCAGAAGTACAACATATCTGAAGTTAAGAGCAGTCTTAGGTCAGCCAGCAGTGAGACAGCAAGAAAATACCATAATTTCAACAGCAGCTGAAGAACTAGTTATGAAGCAAAGTGAGGCCCCAGATCACCCAAAGTGAGGTACATCTTCTGACTGCATCCAAAGATAGAGTGATGAAATATTTGGAAGTTCAGGATGTTGACTAGACAAAAAATATTGTCTTCATGTAATTTTCTTTCCAAAATATATGTCTTTGAAGCTTATAGATCTGCAGCTTGCAAATTTTGCATCTGTATCAATTCCCCAAAGAACTTTATCTTAGTTAATGACCTCTAAAAGGGCTGCAGAACAACACTAATGTAGCACCTTCTGCTGCAGGCTTTTTCAATGGGTGACATAAAGGCATTTAGTTAGAGAATTTTTCAAGAGACAGTCACAATAATTTGAGAATGCAGTAGGTAATCCACCACAACACACTTGCAGGAATATGTTTAAGACAATGAACAGTTAGTCTGTAACTAAAAATACAATATTTATTAACTTTACATGCTTCATAAACATAATAAAATGCTTCTGCTAATGATTTCAAGATATAATATAGGACCTAGACACCGTGTTCTATAGTAAACTGGATTAATTTTACAGTGAGGTTCATTAATTCAGTGGTAGTACCATATAGCATCTTGAATATTATGCTGCAATTTCATTTGAAGTAGAAAATAAGCCAGGTAATCAGAATACGTACTTTATTTTTACCATACTGATAGTTTAATTTGCTCTCTTTACCTTTTCAGATTTGTAAAATTGAAAATGGTAAGATTAAAGCTGCCATTTTTGGGACTTTTGTTGGGCAGCTTTTTAGCCATTTTTTTACAAAGAAGTCTGAACAATCAGGCATGTTAAGATCTGCCTGCAAAGATCCCTTTGCAGGAATCTAGGCAAGCAAATATTTTACAAAATTAATCAGCATTATCACAGCTCTGCACTGGTGCAAATTCTCACCATTAAACTTCCTAGATAGTCTCAAGGACAGCAACAGCACTATGTTCACATGATCTCAAGCAATTAAATCGACGTAATTTAATGAACTACCACTTCTTCTGAGCCATGGTAACGGTTTCTTATAAAAGAGCCAGCATGCAGACATTACTGTTTTGTAACCAGCACATGGAGGATGAGGATGCAGCCGCAACAGACGTGCTGTGCACACACACTAGGTGCCTGATTGTTGTGAGTTGGGTGTGTGCTTGATGCCTCGAGTTTTAGCTTTTATATTTTTCAGATTCTGTACTGCTTTAGTGTGTAGGTCTGAACTTCATATTAGGGATAGTAAGCTCTCTTCACAGAGTAGGCAGACAAAACAATTCCTTCTCTATCTGGGGACCACGGACAAATGATCCAAATCTCAGGCCCAAGAGCGTAAACAATGGTGGACTGAAGAGAGAAAACAAGAAGGATGGGACTCCATAGGCTAGAACTGTAATTGGACAATTAACTCCAATATGCTAATGGACCAAAATTTATAAAAGTGTGAGACCCCATGACCAGTCGTCCATTTTGTGACCATTTTGGGTTCATCTTGTGTGTAGCCCTGGCTGGGCTCTTGTGCTGCCCAAGGTGGATCTATTGAGGCCTCCTAATAAATACCTGCTTTATTCTTTAGCTCTGTCTAGTCTCTGTTCTAGGTCAGCCTTCACAAGGCATCATGCTGAGCACAAGCTGAATGTGTCATTGCCCAGTGCATTATGGATGTGTGATTATCATGTCAGGCACATGATAGGCACCTGATTGTCCCAGGACATCAGGGAGAATTTCTTCATGGGAAGGATTATCAAGTGGTGGAACAGGCTGCCCAGGCAGCTGGTGAATTCACCGTCCTTGGGGGTGTTCACAAAATGACTGGAAGTGGCACTTAATGCCATGGTCTAATTGACAACGTGAAAATCAGTCAAAGATTGGACTCAGTGATCTTGGACATCTTTTCCAACATAAATGGTTCTGTGATTCTGTGATTAGCATGTGATTGACATGTGAAATGCTTGTGATTGCTGTGTGATGAGCACATGATTAGCATGTGCTGGCCACACAATTGCCACATGTCATGTGTGCCCCAGGCATGCACCATCACTGCACCATCCATCAGCCATCTGGGTACCATTCATGTACCATCCATGAGCCATCTGTGTGCCATCCACATGCCATCTGTGTGCAATTCATGTGCCATCTGCATGCCATCCATGAGCCATCTGTGCACCATCCATGAGCCATCTGCATCCCACCCATGAGCCATCTGCTTACCGAGGGGATGGGCGTCCATGCTGGCGCTGCCCCAGGCAGGTGGTGACTGCTTGTGGTACCAAGGATGTTCCCCATGGTGACTCCAAGGCAGAAAAAGAGAACTATCAAACCAGTCTTCAATTAATTGGTTCTCTTCTAGCTTGTTGCAAGTACAATACGAAATTTGTATGAAATATGGAGGCATGTGGTAATGCATGTTGTTTGTTGACTGTTAACTGTTCATGTACTGCATAGGGAGAACAAACTCAGAGGAAGCTTTAAGAGTAAGAACCTAGAAGTAACAAACCTAGAAGTAACAAACCTAGGGGAAGAAGAATCAAAGAATGGTATGTACACAGTCAGGAAAAATGGCTCAACCCATCTGCAATATCTTGTTACGTTGCTGTAAAACAGCTACTTCTCATTGGGCAAAAAATAGACATTTGGTTCACATTCTGCAGAGCTGTGATCTTTACACAAATTCCAGAAGACAACATTTCAGCAGTTAATCATCAAGCTTTGCTTTGTACATTTTCATAATGCTCAGAAGAGATGTGTAAGGGTGCGTATACATAATCCATACATATAGAGAGATAAAAACACACGTGTAAAGGTATTAAAAATATGAGCTTAGATGTAGCCTCTTACCCCCACAGCAAGAAGTAGATTTCAAAGTATTTCCCAGAGTGACAGTGTTGTATAGGTAGCTATAATATTTAAATTGACTTGTGAGGAAAAGGAAGAATAGGTTCCAGACCCAAGGGTACCTTTGAGGAGTGAAATCATAAAGGTAATGAACCTAGTTTTAGTGACGAATACAGACTGCTATCTTTCATTCAAAATGAAATTACTGTCACCAAAATCTATTCTTTGTGCCATTTTCAATTCTCACTATGATTATTCTCAGTAGAATTAGGTACTAAAATTACAATTCTTCATATGTTTTATAAATCACAGTAGTAGACTTGAGTATTTTGACCTTTTTAATATTCCTTTGTTTGATTGGCCATTGTGCCTATCTGTTCCATGTATCCCATTATTTTACTGCCTCTCTAACCTATGGGGAAGGGGATGAAACAGCTGGCCAATGAAGATGTAGGATATTGTAAAGGTCAAAGTACTAACATTATTCCTAAATATTTCAGAGCATACTTTAAGTATTAAAGTTCTGGCTGCAGTTTCTTATACCTAATGTTGAGCAAAGAGCAGAAAATAGTAGGAATCTTTTTCAGTATGTTAAGTTGGCCAAAATCAAAGTAACTATAGGGAAACTGTAACACACTTATTACAACTATATTACTGAGTACTGGCTCAAATTATCTCAGAATTACACATTTAAATCAATACTTAGAGTAGGCTAAGAGCATTATGCTCCTGCCTTGGATCCCTTTCCCTCAGCATAGGTAGCTCATATTTGAAAGTTTTCTTCAGATATGTAGGAATGTGGAAGAATTACTAATAATTTAGGAGATTAATGATTATGCTGTGTCTGTGTGGAGTACTGCCCAATGGACAGTCCTTAACAGTAAGGTGTAAATGTAAAGTGTTAATGGCCTGCTTACTTCCATGTTTCTGGGATTTGAAAGAAGCTGGACAAGACGGGATAAAGCTTGAGTGCTTATTTTCATAGTTCTTCCCCTTAAACTGGAAGCAGTGTACCACTGCTTCTGTATTGAATCTGCTTCTACAAATGATTTACTTCTTTTTCATGTAACTCACATTATTTAAACAGAGCACCTGAAGATTCTGTATGTTGATTCGTAATATGTAGGATCCAGAATTCCATAGAACTTCAGCCAGGTGAACTGCTAGCATGCTTTGAAAGTAAAAGTAAGTAGACACTCTGACACAAAAATCTGTTAGTAAAGAAAAACATTACAGGAGTAGTGTCAACATTATGGCAAAGACATTTCCTTTCCAACATAACTGGAGTCACTCCAGAAAAAATATTAATACTGCAGGATGTGCATTGTGTTCTAACAGCACTTTTAAAAATGTTGACCTTTGTTACCATAAGGCTGACTGAAATTCACGTGCACACACATAATTTCAACTGCAATAGGATTTTCTGTTTGAATGCAATATACAGGATCACTTGTGTTTTAAGGCATACAACTGCCATCTTTTTGTACACAGTGTAGCATATATCTTTCAAAAGAGAAACAGTTATTCCAACTGTTCTGCTAAAAGCTCTTAAAATAATTTTCTACATTTTCAATAAGAAGGAGTACTTGTAAAATTAGAGATCAGTTTTCATCGGTTTGAATTTTAAATGTCCAAAGAATATTTGAAACCTATGTAACCTGAATCCTAAAGCTAGGCCTGTTGATCTGTATTTGAAATATATACTACAATCTACAAGTTAACAAAACCAGTTTGGGTTACATGACCTTTCAGTTATGTTTATCATTCCAAATGATGAGCCAAGAATTTAAGTTTTTCAGGATATAATGAAAAATATCAGTGCTCTAGACTAGCTTTTTGTCCACCATTACAATCTTGCTAACTTCAGCACTCAAAATATTTGTGTTCAGGATGAATTGCAGTATGTGACTAGAACTTCTACTGAAGTCTTTCTGAAAAGTGATGCTTTTTACTCCATCAGCTCAGAGGAATAGTTAAACTGACTGTGGTAGGTTATATGCTGTGAGAGATGAAGACAGTACACTATCATGAATATAATTAATGTGTTTAGAAGTCCCTACGCCCTTTCTGTTTTTTCTTCTGTTTCTCTCATCCTAGAAAATTCAGCAGGGAAGCTATGACAGCTTAAAAGAAAACATAAGGTGATGTTTCATCTGGGTTTTCCTTGCCATCACTTATCTCTCTGCCTCTGCCTTTAGTTTTAGGTAACATAAAGATTGACTTAAAAGGGCATACCTGAGGTGTTTATGATGATCTTTGCACATTGATTTAATATAGTTTATTAAAGTTTCATGATTTCAGGATCCAGATAAACATCCTCTAAAGTAGATGATGAGGGAGCTGTGACATTTCCTTAACAGAAAAGTGTGTTGAATTAAAGGAGGAGGAAGATGTATGAATTAACCCACAGTTGGTTTAGTGTTTTAATGGGTAGGGGTTACAGTTCAGGTCTCTCCATGAGCCACTGAACAAATATCAATATAGACTACTCAAGGTACAGTCATCAAGACAAAAATGAATTAATTGTAAAATACAGTGTACTTAAATGAATAAGTGGGACAATTTACCTTCTAGTAAAAATCCTGCGCAAAAGAATCACAGAATCACAAGGTTGGAAGAGACTTTCAAGATTGAGTCCAGCCCAAGTCTGACTGAGGAATTTCTCAACACATGAATAGAGCTGAGTCTTGTACCTGCTGGTGCTATTGAAGTTACCAAACACTGCCTAAAAGGAGATCTTTGAAAGAAACATTTTGGATGGAGACAAACATCCCTTGTATTACTTGGTGTCAGTCCAGATACCCACAGGACTCTAGGACGGTCAGGGCCACATGGTGCCATTCTTCATCCCTTACATACAGTGAGATTTCCAGCAGTAAGGACAGAGGTGTGAGCAGACTCACCAAGGAGCACTCAGCCGATGTGCTTGGTCTCAGTGTGGGGCCAGAGTAAGTGACAGGCCATTAGCAGCACTGAGGTCAGGGCCAGGGCACCTATGGTGGTGCTATACGAACTAAACTAAAGGTAGGAGTGCTCCCCTGAATGTCTTGATGTGTGTTTGAAATTTGTGAGACCTGCTATCCACCTACCTCTTCCCACACAGTTAGGGGACAGACTGAGCTGTTAGACTCATCAAGTTCACCATTCAACAGCTGAGAGCGTGTGTTTGTGTATTTTTCTGCAGCATTAAAGTGTCTAGGTAGCAGGAACACCATATTTATTGACAGTCTGGGGAACACTTGTCAGAATGTAACAGCTTTGCCATTTCCCTTTCATACTTTTATTAGGCGCTATATATATAAGTATAACTTTATAATTAAGTAGATTGTGATAATAGACCTCAATTTCCAGGTTGTAGTGCCCTTTTAATTCCCTACATGATGTCCTAGTCTAAAAGACATTAATAGAGATGTTCTGATGTTAAAAAGAAAAGTGAGGAAAATCAGCATTAAAACTTAGTAAAGTCCTAGGTAGTAAAAAGCCTTTGTGCTGAAGATTGTTCTCCCACAGAGTAACAGAAGTTTCTTTTAGCCTTTACAGTCAGATCTCACGCAGTTGAAATATCATAATCAAAGCTCTTTGCCGCCTCGTGTTGAATCTACTGTACTTGAAATCTTTTTATTTAGTGAGAAACAGTGTTTCTATCCTAAATAATATGATGAAAGCATACAAAATGTCAAATGAACCTTCACCAGCTAAAAATATCTCCGCTTTTTTACTATTTCAATAGTAGAGGGAATTGCCTGTAGGTGACTGGAATGATTAAAAAGGAATAGAGGATATACAATGGTTGCTCCAAAGGGACTGTGAGAGTTCATCACACTGTCAGGTGTCACTGTTACTTTTATCCCCAATTTCTTAACCAGGATGGTGCTGTACTTTGTTCAGGACAGGTTTGCACTGTCAGGAAAACTACAGTTTTATTCAGACTCCTTTGTCAGTTGCTTTTAGTTTTCACTTGTTATCCTCTCCATTCTTTCCTACGTGGAGGTAGGGTTAGCTTACAAATAGCTGCTCCACAAAGGAAATGAACCCTACAAATTTGTGTACCTGTCAGTCCATTCTTCAAATTTTTAAGAAAATGACACGTTTGAAAATTAATAATCTGTAACTTAAGAGAATAATTTTGTGCATATCTCTAGTTTTCCTGGCATCATGAGGAATAGAAGTGGTTACTGGAAATATCTAAAGGAAAATAATAAGTAAATACTTTTACAGTGACTACCACTATAACTTGGTAGCTTTTTGAAACAAGATCTGTTTAAAGTCTTGCATGTTTCCTTTCAGTAGGACATAATAGTATACTAGTATTTAATGCTTTTCCTAGCCTTAAAAAGTCATTAAGAATAGAATATTTTATAATGTCTCATCAATGCACTTATCACTTGACATAAACAGACTTATAAAGATGAGAAGAGTTCCTGCTCATGGTAGCTGTTAAGAACTTTGTGATATTGCCTGTTTTCCTATTAAAATGCCACTGGAATCTAAATAACTCTAAATTACCCCATACAGCTGAGATCAACAAACCCATCAGAAAAACATATACTGGTAGATGCTACATATATCCATGATCAAATGCACTTAGAATATGCAAGGCATGACATAGAGTGATCACCAAGAAGCAAATAAAGAAAAAGAATGTCTAGTTCCTCCCATTAAAAGGATTGCTTTCCCTCTACATTCCTCATGTGTTCTCTACTGAGACATAAAGGAATAGAGGGCCGGAATGGATTTAGTTTTGCACATGAGTGAGAAGAGAGCCCAGAAATGGGAAGGAAAGCAGGGAAAGGAAAATGTTTGTGAAAGAAAATAGGAGCAAAGAAGATTTGCCACGTGGGTTTTTAAAGTGTACTTTGGCTCTCAGTCATCTTGCCATAAGGAAAAGTTCAAGAAAACCTCAGAAAGAGATGGCTATGCCAAGTCCCTGGTGAGCTGTGATTTGGCATAAGTGGACACACTGACATCCAGCTATAGGCTGTCTGCTAGTGACTACTGACAGTGAGTGACAGAGATCTCTTTGTGATGCTCTGTAAGGACCTAGTGCTTACACAGGTCTTCACACCATCAAGAGGTTTTGGAAGTAGAGCCAGAATCATCCATTTCTGCTTTTGGAAACTCCTCTGGTCAGGGAAGGAAGGTCCTGAATCTTTACAGCTGGGCAGACCCTGAAGAACGTAGTGTGCCTCAGAAGATGAAGCACCAGTGTGTGAGGTTTGTGTGGAAAGGTTTTGGCAGTGGAGGGGCTACAGGGGTGACTTCTGTGGGAAGACGCCAGAAGATTGTGCACAATACAAGCAGCTTCAAGACAGACCTAATGCTGGACAAGGCTGAACCCATCAGTGACACTGGAACTCCCTCTAAGATCACACATTTAAGAGGAAAAAACTACTGTGCTACAGCAGCTGGAAGAGAGGAGTGAGAAGATGTCAGATGAACAACCCTGAAGACACCAAGATCAATTAAGAGGGGAATGGTGAGAGGTGTTACTGGCTCTAGAGCAGTGATTCCCCTGCAGCCCTTGGCGAAGACTGTGGTGAGGCAGGCTATTCTCCTTCAGCCCATGTAGTTCCATGGTGGAGCAGATAGACACCTGCAGGCTGTGGAGGACCTCACACTGGAGCAGATGGATGTGTTCTGAGGGAGACTGTGACCTTGTGATTGGACCAGGCTTCTGGCAGGACCTGTGGACCTGTGGAGAGAGGAAGCCACACTGTAGCAGTTTTGCTGGTAAGACTTGTGACCCCATGGTGGACCCATGTTGGAGACCGCTGTTCCTGAAGGACTGCACTCCATTCTTACATTGTCCCATGAGCCCTTCATTATGTTTTCTCCCATTGCCTAGGGATGGTGGGAAGGGACAGAGAAACTTCGTGGGCACCTGGTGTCCATTCAAGTGCAACCAGTCGCTTCTCTCTTAATGTGACAGCTGGCAGTATTGGGGGAGATATCCTTCATCAGGCCACTGATGGAGTGCCAAAATCTTTAGTGCACAGCTACCCCAGAAAAGCCTTTTAGAGGGCAGTCCTTATTTTTAGTTAAGAAAGGTAACTGTTTTTACTTGATGGTAGGAGACCTGCACATCCTAAACCCCAGAATCATTCAGTTCAGTATCCTTTCTTAATTCCTCATAGTGTTCTTTCCCAACTAAGCTACATTACAGTAACTACTTTGGTGCCATTATTTCGGAAAAGATGAACTTATCATCGTACCAGCAGGCAGATTTTTGTAAATAATTAAGTCAGGCCAGGCAGCAGTGCAGGGTATTCAACCTGCAAGTTGAATTAATTCAAAGCAAATTAATCACAGAATCACAGAATAGTCAGAGTTGGAAGGGACCTCTGGAGCTCATCTAGTCTAATGCCCCTGCCAAGGTAATTAAAGGTATTGGAGATTGGTCTTTAAGAATACTGTGTTTAAGGCAACATGAAAAGTTTTCAAATTTCATTCAATGCCTACAATAGTCTATTAAAAGGAAGATTCATGGCACAGAACACCAATCACTCACTTCTGGTAAAGAATAATGATACAATTTTATGAGTTTGAAAATTCCCCTGATAGCCACAAAGTACACACTTAGTATGTGTTCTTTGATGAACAGTATTAAAACTTGTCAAAATAATGAGGATGATGAACAGAAACTACTGAAAATGGTCACCATATCCTTAAACACAGGGGATCATACTATTGAGTGATGCTAGTTTCTCTAAGTTGTCATTGTCCTGAAATTTCAAAGTGATGAAGTGCAACTATTTTAAGCAAGTTCTTTAATGTTGCAGAAATGGGTGAAATACATCAAACAGGATTAGATTTGAAGTACTAGCAGCTTTTTCTTAACTGCAGCATATAATTACCCCATAATTTAAAGCCCACATAGCTATTGGATATTGAAAGGCAAAGCAAATAGAATTTCCTCTGAATAAATACAATTATACAATTACATGTGATATGCAAAAAAAGCTTTTAAAAGTTTTTACATTTTGTCTTTTTGATTGTTTACATTTGGAAAGCTTACAAAGACTATGAATATGTCTATTTGTGTATCATAAATGCAAATTTAACAGGAAAATTCCTTCCCATTATGGGACAGAATTCATATTTGAAAGCAGCTTTTTTCTCTAGCTAGAATTATTTCATAATAATTTATTTCTTTCCCTCTTTATCTTAAGTTTATGTGTACAAGTTGTCGCTTTCAGTTATATATTTACTTTGATCAAGATTCTGTCAATCTCCTTCCATAAAATAATGTGCTATTTTGGGAACACTGCCTTCAAGGTATTTCTTATGGACAGAATGGTTCAGCAGAGGAAGATCAGCAGAATTTGACCATCTGTGTCACAGCTTTGTTTCCTCCAATAAAGGTGAATGTGTCAGAGTTCTCTTCCAATACTTTGGAATGAGGAATGTATTAAATATTACATTAGGATTTCACCAGTAGCTTACAAAAGTGGCATGTTTTCTGGTTTATTTTTATCATAGCTGTATCCTATCGTTATCCAGTTAAAAGTTAGTCCTGAAAATACTTCAGCATTTCCATTACTCCAGGATTCACTGACACTAAAAAGAAATCCCAGCCTAAGTTACGGTAAATATAAAAAAAATTATAACTTTGATAATTCTTCTGCAGTTGTGTACCAATCCAGGATTACTTGAGTATATAATTTAATTTACATAATAATAAAAAATTTATATGTAAATATTTGTTTTGCTTCTCAATTATCTTGAGATGAATAAGAAAAAATGAGACACAGAATTATAACCAGCTAGTCTACAGAAAGCCTGATGACTCAAGTTATACAAGTTTCTTGAAAGGACCACAAGAGTATGTGCAAAGACCATGTGTGACTTAACCTGTTTCTTGATAAGGAAACAATTACTAGAAATATTAAGCCATCATCCCTGTAGGTCCTTGGCTCTTTTACTGAAAAATATTAAAGGTTTCCTTCCTGATGCTGATCCACAGGGAAAAGAATCCACATTCTTTAATTGTGCACCATGTTTAAAAGGACCAGTGCAATCTAAAGATCTTGCTTACGTGTCATAAACTGTGTCCTTGGGCTGTCTGCATCCACAATAATGAAGAACTGCTGGAAATCTTGTTTCACATACACAAATAACACCTAAAATACAACATTGTTAAGACTGATAAACTGTTAGAAAACTTTGAGATCTATTATATTATGGAAAATATTTTTATTCCTTATCCTTGAAGAGCATGAAGCTATGACATTTTCAAAGGCTTATCAAGGCAAAGGTGTCTCCTAACCAAGTGTGGATGCCCACTTTCAGATTAGGAATGAACTGATAGATATCTTTATTAAGAATTAGCATTGCCTTTTAATAATATGAAATAATAATTTAAAAAATCAGTTCACTTCTTGGTTTACTATTTAGTTTGATGGGGTTTACATTTAATGGTTTTGTGTCTTACCCAAAACTTGGAAGTCTTTGTATTGTGACAATGTTGTGATAACTCACAGTCAAGTGATGCTAGCAGAAGGGAGAAGACTAGAAAGAAAGCAACTTTGGACCATTTTATATAGCAAAATATTTCTCCTATCTGAGAGGTCCAGGTCCCTGCTTGCTTTGCTGATCTGCTTATTACCTAGTGGATATACAACTTTTTCACTGCAAAAGACAGCAGCTTTGCATTTAATATTTTAATCATTCAATTTTCATCCTAATACAAGAACAATTTCCCAGCTATGTGGGCAGTTGCTGTGACTGATTAAAGCTTCAGTCCCCCAAATATATTTGTTTAAAAACTATCAGAATTATGATAATTGTTGTTGTTGTTGCTTCCTCATTATCCATTGTCTCTTGCTATATTTTATGTCAACAAATGATCAGTGATATGTATTGCCTGTCTTGTTAAATCTGCTTGTCTCTCTTGCCTGTGCCCTTTTGCTTTCATCTCTTCTTGCTGCAGTGCAGAGCACTGGGTTTAAGGTGCCAGGTAGGATTAAAGGCATCCCAGGGAGAATTCACTTTTGAAGTGGCAGAAAGTAAATGCTTCTTATCAGCTCTAAGTGCTCCCTGTGTCATTGGCTTTCATGGCTGTGGCATGTCATTTGTAAAGATCTCTTATTTCTGCACGCTGTAGTGGAGAGTAATCTGTCAGCTTTTTACCAGTGTAACAATTCACTGGCAGAGGCTGCTCTTGGTGGATAATAGTGTCTGATTAGTGGTAAATTAGTATCATCTACTATTCCCATAACAGCAGAACACATGCTTAAATATAATTTTAAAGTATATTATACAGTTGTCTGGCTGATTATATTCTGTTTTTACAGACGTGCTGTCCCTTTTCTAACCTATGTGTTTCACCTGCTTTAGGAAGGGCAGTGATCTCAAGGGTGAATGGATTATTGAACAGCAAATCCCAACTACTAGCCCTGTACTCTGATTCAGAAATAGTTTGTCCTGGACACACATGATGAGGAAATTTATAAGGAATACAAAGTTGTGGTGAATAAGTATTTGATGTACAGAACCCGTGGAATTTATCAACCTTCTTCGACAGGCCTATGTTGTCCATGAATATTTATAGGTAAAGCATGAGTGGGTTCTGAAAGATTTAAATCTAGATTGCATTGTTGTCCAGGTTTAATGACATTTTGTTTCATTATTAGAGGAGAGAACATGCTGTTGTTATACAACATATTCCAGCAGATAACCCATTTTGTTAATGGTCATTTACACAATTGAAAATCTTGTTCAAGAGACCATGTTCAAGCATTGCATATAAAAATATGGAGAGAAAGCTGATATTTCCAGCATGACTCCTTTCTGAAAGCCTTCTCTTCTGCAGACTGAAAAACCCAATTCAGACAGGAATTTAATTAATTAATAATTAATTGGTTTATTTATTATTTCTCAAATTAATTTAATGTTATTAATCCATACTTTATTTATTATGGTTTTCAGCTGCCAATTTAAGCTTCCTTGTACTGCTAAAATTTATATACAAAGAGCCCAAATGACAGCATTAGGAAATCTTTATAGGATTCAGGTTTAACTCTTTTCCCATTTTAAAAGGAAAATTTTTAGAAGGTGATCTGACATTCTGTTGTATTTAAAATCATTCTTTTCTATGTATTTTGAGCAATCTGCAAATGTAATGCCTGTGCTACCCACCTTTTACCCTCATCCATCTAAAACCTCAACCTTCATATAACTTTGAATTTCTTTGATATCACTCTATATTTTTTTCCATTAGTGGCAGTTCTGGATGACTTAAGTTTTACAGGCTCTTAACTTTTCTAACTTGGCTGACGTAGTTTCTCAACAGTGACAAACTTGCCATGCATCAGAAGATATATATATGTTTGGAAAATTTAGTACCAGCAAACCAATAAAGTCTCTCCAGAGAAAAGCTTGCTGTACAACGCACAGGAGCAACACATCAATCAACTTCTTAATGTAGTCACTTCACTGCTACCTTATTTCCCTTTAATTATTTATTTATTTATTT
>VWZV01009298.1:2420-22277 GCA_013397155.1 Irena cyanogastra | reverse complement strand
TTTTTTTTTTGATAGGGTAACTACAAAGACCTAATTGTCCAGGAGATGAAAAGTACTGTTCAAAAATCTAGAAAAATGTAATGAAAAATGGAGGGATATATAAAAAATAAAAATATTTGTACCACAGCAATAACCAAGGCAGGAGTGATAGGCAATATTATCTATATTTGCTCTGCTATAGAATCTCCCTTAGCATGATCTTGCAGAGTGTTTCAGTTGACATGAATTTACATTTATTAAAGTTCAATTCCAAAGTACTTCTTCCTAAAATTAGTCTTACCAAAGGCAAGTAAAGTATATGGACAATTACCACAGAGTGAACAATATTTGCACAAAGAAACAACGGTGCAGAACTTCTGCTTTATTCTGAAATCAGCTTGTCTAGTCAGGAACTTTTATTTAAGACAACGTTAGCTAGATTCTCTTGTCTTTCTAGCACTCACACTACCTGGAAGTCCTGAAGCTTTCTTTGGTGAAAATTTTATTAACCGAAATGCAATTTTAAGAGATAATCCTTGTAAAAAGGGGGTTCTTCAATTCTCCTCACTAAATGTGTTTTATTTTTATGGAATCTCCTGCTTTCTGTGTCCCCATCAATAACAAATGCAGCACAGCAAAGTCAGCATGTCAGTCACAAACAAAAAAAAAAATCGGAATAATCACCTTGTCCTTCATTGAGTGAAAAGTCTAGAGATACTGGATTTTTGGATTCAATCAGCACAAAGTGCTTCTGCATGAACATAAATATGTTGCCTGGTGTCATTGGCTTTTATATCTTCTCCATTGCTTGCCTTTTTCCAAACTCTCCTCTTGTACACAAATATGCAGAAACATTTTTTTATTGTTTGCCCACTTAGTTTGTTTTGATCAGCCAGAAAGAACTTCTACTTTAGTTCAATTAGAGCAGCAAGAGAGGCTGGAATTTTTCATACCCTGCCTTAATCTCCCACCTATGTAACAATATTTGAAACATTAAAAATAGAACTAAAATGAAAATCATCATTAATGGCTCTTCTACGTCTACATGAACAAAAAAAGATTTGAAAACCCCATATTCAGCTTTTGGGACTTTTGGATGTTTTTTTGTTTGGTTGGAGTTTTTTTTGTTTTGTTTTGCTTTTGGGGTTTGCGGGTTTTTCTTGGTTTTATTTTTGGTGTTTGGTTTTGGGCTTTTTAGGGGTCTTTGTTTGGTTTTGTTTGGTTGGTTTTGTTTAGGGGTTTGTTTGTTTTGGGTTGGGTTGGGTTCGGGATTTGTTTGCCATTTTCTTTTATTTTCTTAAATTTTTTTTTTATTTTATTTTATGAGGGAGGAGATTGTCCAAAGACTTTAAAGTCTTTCTTTTGCATAATCTCAGCTTTTGTGCAGTACCATACAAAAACACTAACCAAAATGTTCACACTGATGGAAAATTACTTGAAATATACCAAAAAAAGTCAATTATTTTCACATATTGGTTGATTCTTGAGCACAAGAATGCTCAAGAATGTGAACTCAATAGTGTTTATGAAGATTTGGGATGGAAATTTGGTTTGACACGTTTTTCACATTTTTCAATTCCTTTTTTCACAGAATGCTAGAATTCTTCCTGCCTAGATCTTAAAGGAAGATACAAAGGCTTCTATTTCAGGAGCTGTATGTGTGCAAGTGTTAAATACTAAATATATATCAGATGCCTGTATTTTGTGGCACATTCAATACCCTTTGCATTTCTGTTTTCCAGGTCAGTAAAGAAGAAGTTTTCACAGCAGGGGACTCAGAGCAGAATTCAAGGCTCCACATATTCACCACCCCTGTTGCACCCCTGGTTCCTGTCAAGCAGCAGCACCTAAAATTTGATTAATTTACACCTCTGTAATTGGAAAAATGCTACTGCTCTCTTCAAGTAAAAATCACCTTGTTTCAAGAGGTCACCAAAACAGCAAATTGGCACATATCACTGTAAAAGGCTTCAGGAATACAGAAAAAAAATATATGCTTTCATACATTTAGGAATTCCTGCTTTGCTGTTATTAATTTTACAAGAGATAAAACCTATAGAAGGCTTTTTTTTTTGTTTGGTTATATTTAAAAGAAAGACCTGTATACAAGGATGTCATAAATGACATTTTGTCATGGAAGACTATAATAGACTGACCTAGCCTGTCTGCCACCCTCTCAAGAGTGAAATTTAACATATCCAGAAATTCAGCAAACTTGGATGACTGTTTAACTCCAATTCATTTCAAAAAAATCACAACACCAATCTAGTATTTTCTTGTTCTAGGTGAATATTTTTTTTTCTTTAGAAACAAAAACAAAAATCAGAGTTTTACTAAGTCTAATTTAAGTTTCTTCAATGGAACAGGAATAAAGGGGACTTAATTTTTTGAAAGCTGGGCTCTTAGATACTCTCTGCATTACACCTATCTGTGCATTTCACTCCTACCTTGTGGGAGAATAAATAATTCTTACAGCTGAAGGCTGCTAAGATGCAGTCTGTTTTTCAGACTGTAGCTACAGGTGCTGCCACAGATCTCCACTGAACATAAAAAGCATCCAGTTACTAATGGTTTAAATTCAACACAAGTGAATTTTTCACCTCTTCTAACTGTAATTATTTCATGCAGTTACATTTTTCATCCGGGTCATATGTATTCAGTCAAAAGTATTTCAGACTTAAATTTCTTTTCTAACATGAACATCCTCTTCTAATTTTCATTTTGCCTTTTCTTTCCTGCCCAAATATAAAACCTTCTTTTTTTTTTTTAACAAAGAATCTATAAGTGGGATGAGTTCTCCTCACCTTCCTACCTTATTAATAATTTCCACCAATGAGACAATAGTTGTAAAATTCTGCCATTCTGAATAAGGAGTGTTTATAAATTTCTGTCTGGATAAAATGGTGGACAAAGTCCAGTGGATTTGAAAATCAGTTCCAATACCTATCTAAAATACTCTATTTTTTATTAGTAGAAAACCTTCACCTTCTTTTATGCTTTACTATAAATGAAATGTATGAATGAGTGCTGAATAAATTTCCAAATAGTTTGAAAGAGGAATTTCACTGTTTGCTACACTTGACATAAATAATGTCACAGACCTGTGCCAGTCTTTTAATTGAAATTAAAAATTTCCCAGCAATTTATAAGAAGAGATTCTTATCCTCAGAGTAAGCACATTAAGGCTTTTCAAAATGTTTTCACTGTGAGCAAGAAAATTCAGGAAATTGCTTTTGGAAGAGCAGGAGTAGTGGACAGAATGAAGTGGTAGCACAAATGAAATGTCTTCAGCTGTATCAGTATTTTCTATATTTGCCTTAAATTTGAGGGTAATCAAGAGGAGATCTGTACATGTCTGTTTCAGTGCCAATCTTCTAAGTTTTTGTTTCAGAACTCTATTAAAATTATAACAATTATAGCAAATTTTTAGAAGCTCTATGACAAAAAAAAAAAAAAATCAGGGGAAGAAACAGGACCTTCTATGTTTAGTGTATGGGTTGCTACAAAGAAAGGACAGCATGTAGGTAGAAATTGGTGTATTTTAATTAATGCCTGCATGAAAAATGAACAAATGCCAAAAAAATGATCTTATCCAATCAATTACTTTGCCAGTCTGCTCTGTAAAAGGAATGAAAGATGAAGCTGAAAGCTGAAAATGTTACCAATGGATATTACTTTTTTCCTAATATCACAGCTAATTCTAGTACAGTCATATTCAACAGCATTAATATCTGTAACCCACTGCATTTTATTGTGTAGTCATGACACTGCCTAATAACTAGAGTGATAGCTGAAATGTGTGCTTTATATTTAGCATAATTTCATTCCTTTTTTTCTTTCCTTTTTATATTTTTCCTTTTTTTAGTAAGTCTTCTCTTAGCTTTTTTAATTCTTTTTTTCAAATTTTGTTTGTGGTTTTTTTGTTTGTTTTTTTTATGGTAAGACTTCTGTTACTAGATACAAATCTCCTGACTAGCAATTTCATCTCCAGAAGGGAACAGAATTACCCTGTGAATTACCGTCAACAAATAACAAACAATATCAGAAAGGTGTGGATTCATCACCCCTTGTGATAAAATTCTTAATTTAATGAAGCAGGGACAAAAAAAGCCAGTAGTATTTTGAATCGCAGTCTAAAACTAAACTGATCATTTTGGATCTGATGTCTGATGTTTGCAGACTCAGTCCATAGAGAGATTTATTTTTTTCAGCTGAGTGTAACATAATGGTTTGCTAGAAGGTGTAGAAATAATTTTGGCAACTGAAAAGAGAACATACGGTGTACAAATACTTAATTTTCCCATCCAGTGTTTTTAAAAACATATTGTGCCGATTTCAAATGCATTTGGCATGAAGAAAAAAATTTCAGAAATATCATGTGACATGAATTTTTGTGTTTATAAGCAGATGAAATGAAGCCAAATGCCTATCCTAGCCAATTAACATTTTCTGGGACTATTTTATGGCAAAGAGATTAAAGACCATGAAATAACCTGTGTTTGTTCCATTAAACATCAGGCAGCTGGAAAAAATTTTCTTGCTTTTGTTAATTTCACAGCTTGGTTGTTATTTTTGACATGCTAATTGTTCCAGGACAGTAAGAAATCCCAGGAAAAGACTGAGAAACTTCAGTCCTTGGCAGTGCCTTTGGTGCCTTTTTTTTTCCCTACTACTACAATTCTTGGTACTCTCAGAGACACCAGGAAATCCAACCATATAGCCATGAAAAGTCACATTATTTTTACTTGACCACTTAGAGAATTCTTGTCTTTATTTAAAATTTTAAATATACTAGGTTTAAAATTAGATCATTAAAAAAAAACATATAAAGACACCAAGCATGCAATTCATCTGACCAAAACATTTCCATGAGGTAGCTACAATTTCTGTGATCAAAACAAAAGGATGCACCTACCTTTCCATATCAACTGAATCAAAATCATATCTAATATCAAACACCTCCAGATAAGTAAATTTGTCTTTGAAGATTAAAATTTCCTCATGTAGAATATCTAAAAGAAGCAGCTCAAACAGCTTTGGACCCAGCTGGAAGGCAACATAAGAGAAGAAGCTTGTAGGTAGGTAAAAAAATAGTAACAGTATTTAAGAACAAAAAATAAAGGTTAATTCAGGTAAAAAATAAATTAAAAAAATATTTATCAATCTTAATTTTCATTTTGTATCTACTTCTTGGGTAATTTTCTTTGCCTTATTCTCACATTTGTTTCATAACTATGAGTAAGTGAAGAAGCAGATTTCAGAATGGCAAAGCTGTCGTTATTAATTGCAAGAGATGTATAAAGTTAGGTATTCCCCAGACACAAACCTCATTAACCTATGCACCATCCCATTAACCTAAACTCAGAAACACTCATGAGACAGCCAACAAAAAATGGTGTTTTGCCTTTGGGCAATAAACAGCTTAAACAGATGAATGTTAATATTTTATTACAAATTTCCGGATGGATATCCTCTACTACCAAAAATGCTGTGGAAAAAAGAAATACAGAATATTATTTCAGTGAAAATGGTGTTTGCAGGACTGTAGCTTGAACAAAACTTTTTGATCCTGTTCTTTTGGATGCTCAAAAACAGGCTCACCATGAGCAATTTTACCTATACAAATATCAGTTGAATTGCCTCCACCTTCTCCACTCAAAATCAGAATATTCACTCAATGGGCTCCACCAGGACAGGTATGGATGTATCATTTTTACATGTGCAAGCAGAGGCCCCAGGGTGGAAAATCAGGCCATTATTAGCAGCCTCTTTGTCTCTTCAACAGCCAGTTACACCTGCACTGTACATGACACTCTGCTTGTAAATCTATTTAGTACAAACCCATTTAGTACAAAAGCAACTGCAAAGATAGAGAATGTGTAGCAACCACCCAGGATATATTCAAAAAACTATTATTGCTGAGAAAATCAACTTGAATTTCAATGGGATTCCAACGGGATGGAAGTGCAGCTCATAAAAAATTAATTAAGAGTCTTTTTGTCTTACATGACTGTGAAAACATAGCAGACATTTGGCAAATTTGGTTCTGCCAGGATATAAGGACAATAATAATAGAACCATGGAATCATAGAATGGTTTGGGTTCGAAGGGACCTTAAAGATCACCCAGTGCCACCCCTGCCATGGCAGGGACACCTCCCACTGTCCCAGGTGCTCCCAGCCCCAGTGTCCAGCCTGGCCTTGGGCACTGCCAGGGATCCAGGGGCAGCCCCAGCTGCTCTGGGCACCTATGCCAGGGCCTGTCCACCCTGCCAGGGAACAATTCCTGATTCCCAATATCCCATCCAGCCTTGCCCTCTGTCAATTTGAATCCATTCCCCCTTGTCCTGTCACTCCAGGTCCTTGTAAATTCTGTCTCTCCACTCTCCATCCTTCTTGTCAGGTAGTGGAAAGCTGCAATACGTCACACTAGATCTAAGTCATGAGAAGCTTTTAAATTACCCTAAAAAGCATAAAAATAATATTCATGATGTCATATTTTGTGTCACATAGTGAATGTTCAATTTATATGGGTTTTTTTGGTTTTTTTTTTCCATTTCAGAGCTTATTTCAGGTTTGGGCATGCGCAGAGGCTCTTGGCTTTTTCCTGCACTTCCATCCCTCCTGGTGGGAAAGATTAATTTGAACAGAGAGATCAACATTGGGACCAGGCAAGGAAGGACTCCTGGGTCAGCTGGTGGGAAAATGGCAGCTTGGATCACCTAGAGAGGAAGGAGCTGAAGGACTTACACCCCATGTGATCCACAAAGAAGATTAGAGAAGATTTTACCTCTCTTTGTTCAACATTTAGAGAGAGAACAGAGAGAAAACATTTAATTACCACACACCACCACATCTTGGGCTCCAGCACACATCATCCTTTAAACGCGATGAAAATGCTGCTCCAGGTGCAGTCACAACAACATTTTGAAAACATGTTGCACGTATTTGGAAACCAACAACAGCCACTTACTGAGAATATTTTTATTGCCATCACTTAAACCTTGAATTGCTAAAAAGCATGAACAATTTCCAGCAGAATACATTTTACTGTGCTTGTACTTAACCTGGTGTTCAGAATTCCCGGGCAATTATTCAGTGAGTCTCTAATATTGCTGAACTTTTTATTGTCAGCTGGTCAGTAAGAAAAAAAACATATTCAGGGGAAAAAATTATGTAAATGAAAGGAAAATACCCTATCTAAATGCAATGATATCTACTCAGAATAGTCACTGTTCTACTTTCTTTTAATTTTGATCAATTTATTAAAGCTCCCTGATATTAAAGCCCCAAAAGTTGTTTGGGGGGTTTTTATAGTATTAGATATTTGTAAATAAACCAGGGAAATGGTTATTTGTTTCCGTTTTTTTTGTTAACCAAGTAAAATTAAACCAAAAAAATTCTGGTCTTGTGATTACATAAGCTTTGTTTTAAAAATGTGTGTAGACCATAAAAAATAACCCTGAGTATGGCTATATTGGAGTGGAGAAGCATAGGTTGTATTTTTTTAACATATATCTTCTCCACCTTCAAGAGTTTGTACTCAAGTACTTGGAGCCAGCTGTAGATACAAATTACTGTGTTTTACACCTACTAATGGATATTTTCCCTATTAATTTGCCTCACGGATTTCTGAAGGCATTAACATCCTTGGCACTCAGGACATCCCGTGGCAATGAACTCCCCAGTTTAACCACACATTTTGTAAACTTCATTTTTGTTTTAAAACACCTGCCTGCTCAATTAATTTGATGCTCCCAGCTGTGATAGTATGAGAAAAAGAAAATCATTGCAACTCATTGACCTTCCCCATGCCATTCCTCATTTTATTTACCTCCATCATGTTTCACAGCAGTTTCGTTTTGCAGACTGAAAAGTTTTAATGTATTCCACTTTTTCACAGAAGCTCTTCTCAAAGTCTGATATTTTCTTCATCTGCACATTTTTTCTTTCTTTTTCAAGCAAAGGAAAGTAGAAATAAACTGTGTCCTGTTCTGATATCAGCTGTACAAGGCCAGCACAAATCTTCCTGCTGCAGGTTAGTTATCTGTATAGACACCCTGAAAGTTGTAATGTCCAAAATGCAAATTGTTTTACTTGAGCAATATCCTAAGTAGGCTGCTTGCCATCCAGAAAAGCAGGTAGGAAAAGGATTATTTTCAGTGAGGTCATTTATGTTATTCAAGTCAAAGACATACTCTAAATTTTTGTAAGTCACGAAGTACTCAGCATTTGTCAAACAAAGAATCATTATTTTTCTTACAGCTAGATCTTAGGAAAGCTCTCAAAGCTTTTATTTCCAGTAGGTCAGAAGAAATAAATAAACTAATAAAAAAAAAAAAACACATGAAGATAATTTACACAAAAGAAAGATAAGTATATGGCCAAGATCATTACAGTGATAATAAGTCTAGATAATGAGATTTGTGAAGGCTGGGAATGCAAATTATAGATGGTGGACAGCTGAAAAAAGAAAAAAAAAGAAAGAAAAATCATTAACATTCAGTTTACAGATCAGAAATGCTCAGTTTTTTCTGAATCTTTCAGAATTTCACTTTATTCCCAACTGTTACAAGCTGTGATCAGTTCATGACTCTGGCCTTCCCTTCTCCCCACTGAAACAAAGAGTTTTAAATCTCACAGCAAAAAGCTGTTAGATGAACATTTTTAATAAAAATTTTGAATCAAATTTGGGAACGTATTGGGAATTTATTCACTGTAGACATTTTCAAAAACCCAACAATTTTCAGGCATTTCTTCACAGTAAAACATCCAAGATTTTTCATAGACACTACCAAAGGTCTGCCTGATGTTTTTCATCATGGTGAGGTGTTTTGTTTCTTTTAATTGCTACCAGAACATCCTATTTATCTTTGTTTAATGGATACCCCCAGTTTTACCCAGATAACAGTAAATTTGCTGTCCTGCTCAGACCATTAGCATTAATTAAGTTTTCTGTGGTGTGCAAACCCATGAAGTGGTTCCCCTATTGCACCTGCAATGTGTTAACCAAGTTTTTTGGGTTGTGTAGGCCTTTGAGTCCTTAGCTCTCTCAAGATATCTTTCTTGTTCAATGATATCTAATTCATCTCTGGTTATATGATAACCATTAAACCATTCTTAATTGAATTTGGCTCTTCAACTATTGATTGAGCTCTCTGAGGGGGTATGGGTCCTTGGAGACCCTTTCTGCAGGTACAGTGAGGTAATCTATCAGGATTTTCTACTTTCAGCCAATACAGATCTAAATCAAAAACAGCTATAATAACTCAGCTGAACATTGCTTAACTAACTAAACAGACTTCATAATAAAATTTTTAAATAATCACAAAAATCCTCCAAGGATGTCATGAATATCCTTGTTTATCCTAACAAGAATAAAACACCACCCTCGAGCTAAGAAGGCTTCAGATCCCACGCGCTTTCTTGCAGGCACGAAAATTTAACCAATCCAAAATTAAAGCAGTAATGATGGCTCCTCCTTTGCTCCTTTCCACACAACTCAGGAGCCAGGATCACGGCTTGATGGGAATTTTTCTGGGCTGTGGGATTGGGTGTGGGTGGTTCAGCAGAAGGAGATGAGGAAATGCTCACAGCTGAAAGGTAAATGGACACCGTTCATTGCTATGAAAAAGCAATTTAATTCCTCTACAGTGTAGGAGTCTGAATCAGTTAATTTTTCTCCACAAAACCCATCTGGGCCAATTAGGCTCATTCCAGAGTGAACATATCAAAGCAGCTTTAGGAGCAGAGCTGTTTCACTGTCTCAAGGGAACTTGAGGGCTTGGGAGTGCAGTGGGTGCCTGGTTCTGAAGCCACGTTCATAGCCTTTTCCTAGATGTGCTTATAAAAAAATGTTATTCAGACAACACAGGCACTGATGGATAAAAGCAGGGAGCAGTGTCCATCTTAAAACTTATTTTGCAGTTATGTTTTAGTGTTATTATTTATTTAAATACATGCACATATATTTTTCAGTGTATTTCACCTGCCTAGGTTTGCAGTTTTGCCTGCTGTCTGACTTAAAACCAAACTTAAATGAAGTAGTCCAGGAAAAAAAAAAAAAGATAATTCAAACAGATTTTTTATCAGCTTGCACAAATCATCTTTTAATGTTCTTTCATACCCTTCAGTCTCAACTTTAACTTTGAACATCTTTGATTATTGAGGTTACAGTAGACCATTTTAGGATTTAAGTGCAGTTAGTTAAATAATGCAATATTAAGTACTTCCAGAGCTTTACAATGCAGAAGCTTATCACAGTTAGAATAATTGGAAGATTAAGGTGCAGCCACCAATGACAATTCTCTGTGATTACATGTAAATGTCAGGTTGTTTGAAGGACGATGCAGAATTATGGGAAGAAGAAACTTTTCAAATATATACATTTTATAGTCAACTTCTTAATTCATCAGCTAGGCAAAGCAAATTTTTATCCAGTGTTTGGATTTCTTGGAATGTGTACTAATGTTTATGTTTTAAAAAATATTTTAAAAAATAATATTATATTTTAATATTAAAATATATATTTTTAATATTAAAAATATTAAAATGTAATGGCCATTTCTGCCATTTGTATTTCTTCTATAATGAGATCTTACAGCTTCAGAGCAAAACCAGGAGGGCTTAAAAAAAATAAATCTGAGGAAGTAAGGAAATCATCCAATCTGGGTGTATTTTGGTGAATATATGTCCAGCTGAGGCACATGCACTGATGTGTTGCTGGAGCTGCACAACACTTAGGGGACCATGCACTGTTTTCTTGGCATGGGTCACTCACAACAATTTAATAATCTCTCCTGGTTTAGAGCTAACTTCCATTACACAGCAGCTGATTTGCCTAAAGTGATAGGGAAAAAAAGCTCAACTGAATTTCTTTCGGGGCAGTGTATGAAAACCAGACCAGAATGTCTAGCAAACTGAAAAAAAAAAAAAAAAATTTAGCAAGTCTTAACATACGGAATTGTATTTGATTCTGACAACCAAATATAGATTTAATTTTTGTGTGCCAAACAGAGGCACATGGTCTTCATGTAGAGTGGTGGTGCCCCTTCTCTGTAGCTCAGCAATGAAAGACAAAAGCAAGTTGGAAACTGAGCAGACCAAAAGTCTCAATGCTCCTGCTAATCTATGAAAGTTCATTGGGAAGTTTGGTAACAGTGGCAGTGAAGATTACAAACAGTTATGATTTTGGCTTTTGAACTTCAAGGGCCATCTATCAATGTCTTCCACAGTTTCCCAGAATACTGCAGAGACGTTTCACACTCACATATGTTCCTACATCATAAAATCACAGAGTCCTGGGCTGGGAGGGACCCCAAAGCCCGCCCAGTGTCACCCCTGCCATGGCAGGGACACCTCCCACTGCCCCAGGTGCTCCCAGCCCCAGTGTCCAGCCTGGCCTTGGGCGCTGCCAGGGATCCAGGGGCAGCCACAGCTGCTCTGGGCACCCTGTGCCAGGGCCTGCCCACCCTGCCAGGGAACAATTCCTGATTCCCAATATCCCAGCCAGCCCTGCCCTCTGGCACTGGCAGCCATTCCCTGGCTCCTGTCCCTGCAGCCCTTGGCCATTGTCTCTCCCCATCTTTCCTGCAGCCCCTCCAGGCCCTGCGAGGCCACAGTGAGGTCACCCCAAAGCTTCTCCTGCCCGGGTGAGCAATGGCAGCTGTGCCAGCCTTTGCTGCCAGCAGAGCTGCTCCGTGCTCTGCCCATCCTGGAGCCTCCTCTGGCCTGGCTGCAGCAGCTCCAGCTGCTCCCTGTGCTGGCCCAGGGCTGGGGCAGCTCTGCAGGTGGGCTCTGAGCTGAGGGGCAGAGGGGCAGAATCCCCCCTGCCCTGCTGCCCCCTGGGGCTGAGCCAGCACAGGGGTTGGGGTCCCAGCCCAGCACAGCCTTTGGGGTCCCAGCCCAGCCCAGCACAGGGTTTGGGGTCCCAGCCCAGCCCAGCACAGGATTTGGGGTCCCAGCCCAGCACAGGCTTTGGGGTCAGCCCAGCCCAGCACAGGTTTTGGGTCCCAGCCCAGCACAGGGTTTTGGGTCCCAGCCCAGCACAGAGTTTGGGGTCTCAGCCCAGCACAGGGTTTGGGTCCCAGCCCAGCACAGGATTTGGGGTCAGCCCAGCACAGGGTTTGGGGTCCCAGCCCAGCCCAGCACAGGATTTGGGGTCCCAGCCCAGCACAGGCTTTGGGGTCAGCCCAGCCCAGCACAGGTTTTGGGTCCCAGCCCAGCACAGGGTTTTGGGTCCCAGCCCAGCACAGAGTTTGGGGTCTCAGCCCAGCACAGGGTTTGGGTCCCAGCCCAGCACAGGATTTGGGGTCAGCCCAGCACAGGGTTTGGGGTCCCAGCCCAGCCCAGCACAGGATTTGGGGTCCCAGCCCAGCACAGGCTTTGGGGTCAGCCCAGCCCAGCACAGGTTTTGGGTCCCAGCCCAGCACAGGGTTTTGGGTCCCAGCCCAGCACAGAGTTTGGGGTCTCAGCCCAGCACAGGGTTTGGGTCCCAGCCCAGCACAGGATTTGGGGTCAGCCCAGCACAGGGTTTGGGGTCCCAGCCCAGCACAGGGTTTGGGTCCCAGCCCAGCCCAGCACAGAGTTTGGGGTCCCAGCCCAGCCCAGGGATTTGGGGTCCCAGCCCAGCCCAGCACAGGATTTGGGGTCCCAGCCCAGCACAGGGATTTGGGGTCCCAGCCCAGCACAGGGTTTGGGTCCCAGCCCAGCACAGGATTTGGGGTCCCAGCCCAGCCCAGGGATTTGGGGTCCCAGCCCAGCCCAGGGATTTGGGGTCTCAGCCCTGCCCCACAGCACCCCCAGGGCTCCCCCAGGGCTGCTCCCTCTGCTCAGCCCCAGCCTGGATCCAGCCTGGGCTGCCCTGACCCGGGGGCAGCCCCAGCCCTGGCCTGGTTCAACCTCCTGAGATCCCTGTGGGCCATTCCTGGGGTGCCCAGGTCCCTCTGGATGCCATCCTGTCCCTCAGGGTGTCCCTGCACCCTCAGCTCGGTGTCACCCCAGACCTGCTGAGGGAGCCTCAGTCCCTGTGTCTGTGTTCAGGTTGGTGCAGATATTGGATAACACTGGTCTCAATAAATCAGCTCACTAGTTTTCTAAAAAATTACTTTGAGAGCTGGTTTAAATATAGACTTTGACCTTCAGACACAGGCACTTAGAAAAGCTACCCTTAAACAAGTTACATGCAGAGGAAAATAAAGCTTTTAACTGCAGTGTGAAGTTCCAGATCTGCACTTGTCACACTTATCTCAGAAATATATCCTGAGACACTGTCCATGGTAGAAACAGTCTAATTATTGTACCTGATTTGTGTGCAAGTGAGAAAAATGTTCTTTTATAGTAGACAACCACAAGTGTTGTGCATCACATTCTGCTGCTGTTTTTCTGGGTGACCTGGGCAATATTTTTCTGTTCTGATGCTTCAGTTTGTCTGGCTGTAAACTCTAAATTAAGATGGAATATGCTTTCATTAATCAAATAAAAATCTACATACTAAAAACCAAAGCAAGCTCCACTATAAGACACAGGTGCCTACCAGTCAGGACTACAGAGAGTTTAATAATTAACTTCTGATTTCACTGGAGCTAAGGTAGAGGTCAAACAGGGGCACCACAGTAAAAAGCAGAAACCCAGCCTTACAAAGAACCTTTCTAATCAAAGTCTTGACAGGTAAAAGTGTGACTGGCAAGGTTTGAGGTCACAGTTTTAGACTGACATGCCTCATACCCCACACTTGTGCATTAGGCTTTAATTTGCTCTTTTGCATATGGTCCTAATGACTATTCATTTATATTGTGGTTCAATGCATTCTCTAAAAGCTGTGCCTTCACTTCTTAAACTAGTTCCTGAATAGCATGAGATGCTATTATAGAGTATGATTAGACATTGCATTCCATTGGCAATTGTATATTTGTACCCAAGGTTAGAATGTTTTAAAGTTAAAACTTTAAATTCTTGGTCAAATTTTAGCAGCTCTGTCTGAACCAAGACACCCCTGAATTTACAAACATTATGTCACTTTGTGAATGACAAGCCATAAGGCACTTAGGGAGAAAATTTGTCCCTTAAACTCTGTATTCCACCTAGTAAACTCAGCTGCAGGTATTCTTCCTTTGGGTGCATCATGTTAGAGAGGTTAAACAAGAGATGAGCCACATTACAGAGCTCTGGTATATAAGTATTAAAAGGTTTTTTCAGGAAAAACTTTTTTTATTCAGCTCTTAAATTTGTGCAACAAAATAAGCCAGGATGATACGCAGCCCATAAAACCAGGAAGAATTTAATTCTGTTTTCTCACTGCAACATAAAGTCATATTTCCATGTTTGCTATCAGTACTTGAAACTCATTACTGGCATGAAAATCAGACTGCCTTCTACAAAGACAGGTGTTACAGGCAGGAAATTAAATAAATATATTATTTTCTCTTTTAAAAATATGATGGTGGTCCTATATCAATCACAGACTAGTTTGGAGATCATGTAAAATAGCAGAAATTGTTTTCCTAATACATAGTATTTGATTTTTCCCTAGACATACTTCAAGGCATTTAGCATATAGCAAATTTCCAGGTCAATGTTAGCAAATTTAGCAAAAATACCCATACTGGACAGCAGAAGGCAAAATTAGGATCAGCATTTGAATTGATGCATGTATTTATTTGTCAGTTTATATATTGATTCTTACAAAGGGACAAAAAAACACACCAAAAAACCAAAAACAACACAAAAACAAAAAAACCAAACCAAACCAAAAAAAAAACCACCAAAAAACAGAAAAACAAAACCAAAACCAAAACAAAACAAACAAAAAACAAAACAGACAAAGTTATTCTACCTCGCAAGGGTTAGGATTCCTTCCCAAGCCAGCAGAAAATTTTCAAGATTCACGAAATTAAAGAAGAGAAACCTGATGGCTACAGAAGCAGATAATGTGCTGAACTCCTTTTTTTTGGAGTCTCTTCAATACATGGGGCCACAGCAGAATCTGCATACCCCTCCATCCCATATGCAGAGAAGGGGGCCAAAAAATTAAGTGTTACATCTAAGGAGCCACCTATACTGATCATTTAAAGATTCAGAGCAATTGGGAAGGGGTTTTGATCATGTGAGTATCAAAAAAAAAAATCTACCAAAGCAAGGTTAACCCAAGTACATCCCTCCTTTTGAATCCTATGCTAATTTTCTTTTTAAAAATGGCAGGTTAAGAGGATAAATGCTGACAAGGGCACTCAGGAAGTTTCATCCACATCCAGAAAAACACTCAGCTAGAAAAAGCCTAAAGAATGCTTGAATGGTGCCTGGAAAAAAAAAATTATCTGAGGCAAATATAAAAGTCTTTTCAAGGTGGCTTAAAAGTTGACCAGAAGAGATTACAATTATCCAGGTATTATTCCCAGCACAGGGGAAAATGGGCTTTCAGGAGGGACCTCCTGAGTTGTCACCTTGAGGAAGTTCAACCCCAGCTCTCTGATTAATACCTCTGTAGTGCAGCCAATGCACAGGCCTTTAATAAATCTGATTATTACTGTATCAAATAAGTGGCTCATTTATCAGCCTTTTCTGTAGCTTGGCTGAGCTCACACACAGGCCCATGGAAGATAATCACACACAGAGCTTGCAACAAAACAAATTGGTTTTTTCTTGCTGGAGTGGTAATTAGGGGAAGCTGGGGGGAAGAAGACCAAGGGTTCAGAGTGTAAGTAGTGATCCACAAAGGAAAAATGAAACCAAAATTGTTCTGGCTGAAGAGCATTATTCAAGTTAAAAGCTTGCAATTGAGCAGAAATTAGTTTCTTGACAAGCACTCAGAAAAAGCTAAAATATATATAAAAGGCATGGCTATTTCCTGGCCAGTTACCAAAAGTAGAAGCAACATCTTAATTTTTTCAGACAGGGTTTGTAGGCATTTTGTTACAGGTGTCCAGCATGCAACAAATCTCCCAGGCTGTGTTTAGGTGACATTTGAATACAGAGAAATGCCAATATATGGCCTTCTGATTGCTCTGCCACTCGTAGATTGTGTTGCCTTTCCACACTGGTTTCTGGTCTTCTTCATCCGTGCTCTCCAAATATCTGAGCGCCACAAAAGCTGAACTGGGAAACTTCAGCTAAGGCAAAATGAGAGAGGACGAAACAAGACCTCCAGGACAGAGCAGCAAAATCCAGTGGGGTGAGATTTGGCTGCAGGCTGGGTGCCAGCAGTCATCCTTCACTGATTTTGAGATAAAACCTCTTCCCTTGCCTCAGCTGAGGCTGATTTCCACTGCTTTCCCACTGTACACAAACACTTTTTATGTTTTCTGTTGTACCAAACCATTTTCTGTGCCAGGAGTTTTGGGAGAGCCCACAGGCCACTCCATCTCCAGCAGAATCTTGCTTTTGTGGTATCCAGGCCTCATTCCTCCTTGCTTTTCACTCCAGCAAAATATTTCGAATCAAATCGTTTTCATTCAGCTGGACATCCCAAATTCTTCTGCCAGCAGCTCATTCACTTTGTTATCTAGTACTGCACACGTGGAAAAATTGCCAGCAAAGAGCTGAAGCTGTGCTCAGATTTTGGTAACACAGAGAAGGCAATGCTTGCTCAGAAAAGGAGAAAGCAGAAAAATGGCAAAACATTTACCTTTTTCTGTAGAGACTCCCTTTCTTCATTCCCTTTCCATCACTGAGCTCAGGTCATCATGTTGACTTATCAGTTTTTTTCTTAGTATTTGAAAAAATAAACAAAAACCTCCCAATAACTATTATTACTACTAGTATTATTGCTATCATTATTATTATTATTATTTATAATTTTCATACTCATACTTGCCTTAAAATTAATTCTTCCTACAGTTTTTTGTGACTGATAAATATTGCCATTCAATACCATCTTTTCTGTATTTTTTACTGCCTTGAGAGTAATCTGGTAGATTTCATTGTATATGAAGTTCCCTTTTTTGAAAGCACATCCCAGTCCTCGTGCACAACATACCTAAAATTTCAAAAATCCTTGAAATCATAAATGCAACTGGGAAATTTACCATTCAGTCTTTGGTCTATTTGTCTCTCTTTCTCTAATTGTAAATAAAGGTGATGCACAGAATCCTAATTGATGAAGTGGAACATGGTGCACTGGTTTGAGGCAATTCAAGGATCCAGAATAAACCTCTGGAGTTTATCCAGCCCATCCTCTGACCCAAAGCAGATAACTTGCAGTAAAATTATTACTATGACTTCTCATAACACTTTATTTTGGCTCTTTTACTGCGTAAAGGAGGGATGCAGCATTCCACGGTGAGCTCTGCTATAACTGTGTTACAATAAAGAGCTCAGTGGTCCTTCTCTGATCACTTCAGCCTCCCTCTGTTCCAGTTTCCCCCGCCATCTGTTGGCTGCAAGTTTCTGAAAAAAAAAAATCTTCCTCTCTTTCCGAACTTTAAAAGGACAGAGTGAAGAGGGATCCCAGAAATTATCCCCAAGTGGAAAGTGCCCGTCAGTCTGAGGGAAGCTTGCAGAAAAAAACTGAAAGTCTGTTCCTTGGAGGTGAATGACTTAGAGGAAATTTTTGTTTGGATGCTGTGCTAATACTTTCTTTTGTGCCAGGAAGAATGCATGTTTATGTTCAAGAACATGTGGGTGGTGGCTGCACCTCTTGGCAGCCACACACAGCCCCAAGGCAGTGAGATATCGTGGCATCAAGCAGATGCAGAGCACCTGGTTTATAAACCTAATAAATAATGTGATCTTAAAATTGTGGTGACCAACAGTCAGTGAGCAACGTGGCAGAGCTGACGAGCACAGCACAGAGAGCAGCTTGTTTTGAATAGGACTTATGCAGGAATAATCCTTCCCTCTCTGCCTGAATTTTTCCCCTTAGTCACCTACTCAATTCTGCAACTCATGGTGTGGTTAAATATTTAACTGTACAGGCACTTTAGCAGTGTTGGGAAATGAAGACAAATTGCAGGCACTGGCAGCTATTTTGTCCATCCACAGGGCCTGTGGTGGGGAATATTCAGCTTTAATTGCACCTGCACGAGCACAGAACAGCAGCCAGCCCCAAGCACAGGAGATGTCCTCGGTGCACGTTGCCAGCAATAAGTAAATAACATATCTGTGGGATAAAAAAACCTCATTTAGGCAATGCTAATCACCAGCTGTGCGTTTGCAGGTAGTGAAAACCCTCTGAAATGATGGGCAATCACAGCATGTCGCCAGGTGTGGAATAATAAAGATATAAAAGCCACTTTGGTCGGCTTTGATTTGGCACATTTTTGTTTCTTTGTGGGTTTTTTCCCCCCTAAACTACTGAATAAACGAATCAAGGAATTAAACAGTGAAATCTTTGAGATGTCATAAACCAACTTTTAAACATTTTTTTTCCCTGAAATGTGCTGTGTCTTACTTCTTTGATGCCCTGCAAAAAAAAACATAAGATCCAGCAAATTAGCTGATGTCACCCCTGTCTTACATCTTTAGTTTATCATAGCATAGGTGTTTCTTCTCTATTTATTTATTCATTTTACTTTACTTTTTTAAGAGTTCGGATGGCATTTTAAGACAAAACAAGAAATATTAACCTTTGCAGTGAGTTTAATATATATTTGAGCAATGAAAATATTATGTTTTCCTTCACTTTTCCACAAAATATGCAGTATCTGGACTTTATTGTCTCTGTTCAGGCCCAAACTGATCAGCAGCTTTATAAAATTTACCAGTAACTGTCATGGCTTTGTGCAACATTGTCACTTTTTTCATTGCCTACATATGCAGTATAAAAATCTTGTTATGTGAATTAAGTGGAAAAGTAACAGCCCTGTGATTCTGGAGTAGTTTTTACTTGCCAGAAGAAGCAGTTTAAGGTAGGTTTAATTAATATTTATGTATCCATATATCTATTTATTTCTCCACAGAATTTTCAGATTTTCACTGAGGTTTGCAGCTATTCCCTTCCCTAAAATTATCAACAACTTGAGAAAATCGGAAAGTTGTCTGGTGTGACCTGAGTGATAAAACTGCTCTCCTGCCCTCTGATCTGAAGAAACTGGGAGCAAACTACAAAGTTTGGAGTGGACTGCAGGTTCCAGAAGGACACTTTGTTAAGTCATATTGTACATACAGCAGTTTCAAGAGGTGTACAATTGGTTTTAAGTAGTTAGAATCTGTGTTAATAGCTACCAAGACAATTTTTTTTTTTTTTTTTAAGTATGGATGCTGGCAAAATGCACAGGGAGCACATGAGGTGATTTATGCATTGCTGCAGCAGTGATTGTCTCTACTATAAGGTACTCCTCATCTTAAATTCTGAATATAAGAACATTTCAGCTGTATTTCATAATGACCAGTGTAGATCTGACATGGCAGAAAGCAATGATTTCACTGATTAAATATCACTTAGATATTAGCTGACAGTTTTTTTCCTTTTCTCATTTTTTTCCTAGAGAAAATTACTTTCAATTATATTTGTTATTTTATTTCTAAAGGCAAATAGAAGAAATTTCTGGACTATGCATTATAACTAAAACAAATGTTGAGAAAAGAAATAATTTTCCTTCTTACATTAAAAGCTGTTGCGGATTAGGTCTTTGATCTTCAAATATTCTCTCTTCAAAATAACTCTGTAAATTATAGCTCTTGTTCTGCTAAAATTCACCACCCTGTAATTATTTTTATTTTCCAGAGAAGCTGCCTGTAGGTCCCTGACACTAAACTGCCTGTGACACACTGCAAGACCGATTTTACACATTCTTTGTGTTCCACTACTTTCCATCCAGCATTAACGAATTGGTTCCAAAAGAGAAAAGTAATTAGGCAGTGTAGATGCCTGTTCAAAGGTGACAGAGGTTCAGCGCTGTTTATTAAGGGATGACTCCACAAAAAAAGAAAAAAAAAAAAAAAA
>VWZV01009295.1:1732-25383 GCA_013397155.1 Irena cyanogastra | reverse complement strand
CATGACCAGGGCAAGCTCAAGATCTGAGCCTTGCAGGGTTTTACCTCATCTTCTGTTGGCAGCTTCCCATCCTTCAGGATCTCCCTGATCATAGCCTTCGGATTTGTGACCTGGATGTCCAGGCACGGCACCCCGACATGCTCGTCTCTGACTGCCTCCTCAGCAACTTCGCTTTGTGTCTCCAGCTGAGATGACTGAAGGCTCCTTCGGCCTCCACGTTTTTGTTCGGGTTTCTTCTCCACCTTCTCCTGAGTCTTACTGGTCCTCTGACCTTTATTTTCAGCAGAAGGCTGGGACTTGTTTCCCTTTTGGATCACAGGTAACTGCACGGTACCCTGAATCCTGTCCCAGTAGGAGAAAACCTGTACAACGTTTTCCTGTGATGACTCATAAATCTGAAACCTCAGGATCAAGTTCTTCTCCATCTCAGCTGGGTCCTCTGGGATTGGGCTTTCCCCCATCTCTGGGGCTTTGGTTTCCCCCTTCTCTGGGGCTTTGGTTTCCCCCTTCTTTGGGGCTTTGGTTTCCCCCTTCTTTGGGGCTTTGGGCTCCTCCTTCTCTGGGGCTTTGGGTTCCCCCTTCTTTGGGGCTTTGGGTTCCCCTTTCTCTGGGGCTTTGGTTTCCTTCTTCCCTGGGATTTTGGTTTCCTTCTTCTCTGGAGGCTTGGTTTCCTTCTTTTCTAGAGGCTTGGTTTCCTTCTCTGGTTTTGCAGGCTGCTTCCCCACAGAGATATCCTTCTTTCCCTTCTTCTGTTTCTCTTCCTCCTTCTGCCTCTCTTCCTCCTTCTGCCTCTCTTCCTCCTTCCGCCTCTCTTCCTCCTCTAAGGCTTTTTTCTCCTCCTCAAGCTTTTGAGCCAGCCGCTTCAGCTCCCTTCAGCAAACAAAATAGAAAATATCACTGAGAGTCACCACCAGAAACTTGGGCTCACTAGTCCTGGCTGGCCCTGCACTTCATTCCTTGACCCTGAAGCCAGGCAGAAGCATGAGACCATTTCCATGAATTTTCCTCAACCCACAGAGGTTGGGAACATCCCAGGTGAGGGGAATGGTGGAAGGGGACTTCCAGGACCAGCCAAACCTAAGCCTTGCCATCATAAGGTCTCAACTGTGCAACCTCCCTCTTAAGGCACACCCAGACACATCCAGCCCACTGCCAAAGGCTGATCCACTAGCTCTCTGCACTGATGCCTGCAAATGCCCTTTATCTCTTGATTTCCCCGTTGAAAGCAGATCACAAATTGCTAACATCTGCTTATCTCTCCTACAATTCTTACTCAGGTCATTCAGCCTTCTTCTCCCTGGGCATAGCCTGCTCCTTAATGAGAATAATCCTATCAGTCAGGAAGCAAAAGCTGCAGGAGCTTCTCTCCTGCAAGAGAGGTTCTTATCAGCCAGATTTCCTGCTGGAAGCCAGCTGTGACCAAGCAAACTAGTGCTATCTGCCATGGAAACGATTTGACGCAGCCTCGTCCGTCTCCTCCCCATGAAACCAACTTCAGCCTGGGCTGAAAGAAGTCCTGATGCACAAGCTTGCTTTAAGCAGCCTCCCTTCCCAGCTCCACACTTTTCCTGTGAGTCCTGAGCTGGGCTGCCTTGCTGGAGCAGAGCTTCTCCTGTGCTTGCCTACTGCTGCAGCTGAAGGGGAGCCTAAAGGACATGAGCTTTTATGGGTGGTGTGTCACCATAAGGAGAACACTGGCAGATCAGCATTGCAAGGACTTCACCTGAGGCAGGACCAGGACTCAAACCAAGGGTTTGTCTGTGCCCCACACCTGCCCATTCCACAGTCCCACTGTTTTGGTGAAGAAGGGAGATGGTGATGAAGGTGCAAATCAACAGCATGGACTTAAAGACTTCTACAGGCAGTGCCAAGGCAAGCCCAGAGCCCAGCTCCCCGCAGGCAGCACCTAAGCCAGGAAGGCTCACCACTAAATCAGAGAAGACGATGTTCTATCTCAACAGAAGAAGGCCTTTCCTCTCTTGGGAGCAAGGAAGCTAAGAGTGGCCATCCCTGTGTGACTTCTGGCATTTGCTATCAAATACCTCTGAGCTCAGAGTCCTTGGAGCAGGGAAACCCTCCAGGGACAATACCCTGAGCAGTAACCCATGGAAGGCTTACTCACCTCTCCTTCAGTAAACACTTCTTTTCCAGTATTATTTTATCCACTTCTGCTTTCTTCTCCTCAGGGAGGGCATCATACTCATCCTCATCTATTTGCAAGACCCATTCCATCCTCCTCTGAATAGTTTTTTCCCGCTGCAGTTCTTTAGCACAAACCAGAGGAGAAACCATGAGTGACTGCAAGCAGAGCTGGGTGCTCTGGGTCAGCTGCAAGGATTCACAGCTTTTCCCGACCCAGCCTATCATCCCAGGAGATACTGGGGAGCTCATATCCCTGCTCCAAAATTCAGACAATCCCCCAAACTATGGCCAGACAGTGAGGTCCTCTGCTTTGCCTGGCTTAAGTGCACCAAGGCTGAGGACAGTCATTTGTCACTGAGCTACAGTAGCTTGCACTTGTGCCCAAGCTTTAATATTAGCGATTAAGGTGAGTCTTAAAACCTCCAATCTCCTGCAACCTTGAGATGAGTGCTGGTTACACTGAGGCAGAAGGTGGAAAGATTAATAAAAACATTTCTTACAAGCTCTGCTTCAAACCCAGATACACAGAGATAAGGTTGAGGGCTTGAGAGAGAAGATTTGAGAGGGACAGAGATATCTCACCTTCCTTCTCTCTTTCAGNCCATGGAAGGCTTACTCACCTCTCCTTCAGTAAACACTTCTTTTCCAGTATTATTTTATCCACTTCTGCTTTCTTCTCCTCAGGGAGGGCATCATACTCATCCTCATCTATTTGCAAGACCCATTCCATCCTCCTCTGAATAGTTTTTTCCCGCTGCAGTTCTTTAGCACAAACCAGAGGAGAAACCATGAGTGACTGCAAGCAGAGCTGGGTGCTCTGGGTCAGCTGCAAGGATTCACAGCTTTTCCCGACCCAGCCTATCATCCCAGGAGATACTGGGGAGCTCATATCCCTGCTCCAAAATTCAGACAATCCCCCAAACTATGGCCAGACAGTGAGGTCCTCTGCTTTGCCTGGCTTAAGTGCACCAAGGCTGAGGACAGTCATTTGTCACTGAGCTACAGTAGCTTGCACTTGTGCCCAAGCTTTAATATTAGCGATTAAGGTGAGTCTTAAAACCTCCAATCTCCTGCAACCTTGAGATGAGTGCTGGTTACACTGAGGCAGAAGGTGGAAAGATTAATAAAAACATTTCTTACAAGCTCTGCTTCAAACCCAGATACACAGAGATAAGGTTGAGGGCTTGAGAGAGAAGATTTGAGAGGGACAGAGATATCTCACCTTCCTTCTCTCTTTCAGCTTCCTTCCTCTTTCTTTCAGCTTCATCCCAGGCTTTCCAAGAAGCATAATCCTGATGCAGGCTCACCATGTAGATATGAGGACGATTCTTGACAGCTCTGAGTACACAGAGCAGAGAAGATTCCAGGCTGCTTGCGAAGAGGCTCTCCAAGCCATCAAAGACCATTCCCTTGTAGCAGTCTTTACGCTGTGAATAAAGGGAAGAGTAAGTCAGGCATTGCATGCAGGGGGCTGGCAGCTCCACAGGAAACCCAGGTGTCACAGGGCACCAGCTATCCTTGCTCCAAGTGCATTAGCTAAGAGCAGCTTGGATCTGTCCTTAGGCTCTGTCAACTAAGGGCAGCTGCAGCTTCCTCCAAGGCTCCCTACACACAGTCCAGGATCCTACACACCTTCAGCCTCTCACAGAGGATGTCCACCAGCAGGTCCTCGGGCAGCACACAGCTCAAGCAGTTCAGCTCTTCCCCACGACTGCTGATGATGTTCAGCTGCTGCGGCGCAGGAGCAGTGGAAACTGCGAACTGTAATGTGGACCACTGCAGGGAAAAGAAATCACGGTGGAAAGCCCTGAACAACTCCCAGTGCTGGGCTTGGAGCTGGGGTTCCTCACTAGTGGAGACTAGAACAACCCTGCAGTGCAGGCTGGAGGCTCCTGGCGATGGAGGGCCCATCCCTTGGCCAGCAGAGACCCAAGCTTGCAAGCCCCTGGTGCAGCCTCCCAGCACTTTGCTCATTGCCTGCAGCCACACTAGCCAGGACTGCACTTTGCCAGCAAGCCCCTGAGAACCAGTGAAGTTGTCTGCCAGAGCACATTCCCAGCCCAAGTCATGCCCAGCCTGCCAGCTGGGCTTGGCAGTATGGACCCACGTACCAGGCCCTGGCTGGCACAGAGCCTCCACTGCAAGCAGCCCTTGCTGACCTCAAAGACCATGCAAAGGTCCCAGGCATCAACCAGGGCAGATCATGTTTACCGTGGTCTCCTTTTTGTCGAGTTTGCTGGCTGGCTCCTTCTTTTGTGCTGGAGGGGTCTTGGCTTTGACATTCTTTGTGTTGGTATTTTCCCCAGAGGCTTGTTTATTCTTTGTCTGAGCACTGAGCTTAGACTTTTTACCTGCACAGGGGACAGATGGTTCAGGGGGGCTTTGAAAAGCAAGTATGCATCTTTCCCCACAATGGGCACAACCTTGGGCCCTGGAAGGAACATGGCACTTTCTCCCCAGTCTGCTGGGCACTGGCAGCACTGTTGCCCAGAAGCAGCTCCTTCCCTGCTTCTCTTACCAGCAGGTAAAGCACGCCATCCCACACTTGATTTTAAAGCCATCACCAACAACTGTGCACACAGGTAACACTGCTTGCACAGCAGTTCCCTACGGATCAAGCCAAAGATTCGTCCTCCAGGATCATTGTTTCCATATACTGCACCTATCCCACTTTCTCATGTAGAGACCTGCAGCCTCACTCCACTTGCATCACCCGTCTCCACTGAAACTAAATCCTCCTTGTGGAAAAAGCACAGCTGGGACCCAGACTCTTCTTCCTTCCACCAGCTCCCAACCCAGTCAGGTTCAAAACCAAGCAATGCAAAACTTTTGTCTGCACTGAACAAGGTCTGGCCTCACTCTGCAGTTCTCAGGGTACCAACCGCCCAGGAATTTTCATAAATGTCTCCAGTCTCACATGGAGAACAGCCCAACGTACAGGAGCTGTGCAACCTGACAGTGGGCATAGGTAAATCTCTGGAGAAAAGAGCTCATCTGGAGTATGTCTCTCATTGGAAATTCCTCTGGGAGGCTGTCCTTCCCTTCTCTCGTTTGCGAAGTTACACTCATAGTCAGTCCTCTTGTGCTTAATGAGCCACTTCAGAAGGCTTTTTCCTTGTTCAAGTGGGCAGCAGTTCTGCCTGCTGCCCATGAGAAGCAAGCTCCATTTAGCTTTGAGGAAATATAAAATATCTGGGAAAGAGACAGGCATGCTTCACTACCCCTAGAAAAACAAACGTGTGCCAAGAATGGCAGCCAAGGGGGCTATAAAAGAACCTCTGACTGAGCCCTTAAAATTGATTTCCTCTCTTTTTTGGCAAGCCAGTGATGTACGTCACCCATGTTCCTTAAGAGAACCAAGGACTGAAAAACTGCTGCTCTGAGTAAGCAGAAGTGGACAGCCATGATGGGTCTCTCAAGCACTGGCTCTGGGTCCAGCATTTCTCCTTACCAGCATCACTTTCGTCTCTGTCTTTCAGCTCCATGGCAGCCTTGGTGCAGAGCTCCCGGGCACAGAGCCCTGCTGGGCTCCGGTCGTTGGCGATGGCCTCTTTCACCACGGCGTCAATGGACATGTGAGCAGCGCCGTAATACTGACACAGTCCCGTCGCTAGCTCTGTCTTTCCTGAGAGAGAGAGGAGGACTGCTTGGTGACACTGGCACAGGAGGCATTACAGGGACAGGCCCTGGAAAAATCTCCAACAAGATTTCCAAGTTAAAAGGACAGCGGGAAAGCAAGTGTCCCTCCAGGGGAGGCAATGGGGGGGGGGCAGCTAGAGCGTGGGTACAAGCTGTGAATTCTGAATTCTAGAGGCCAGAGGATCATCTCCACCTCCTGTTCAGCTGAGGACTTTGCCTTAAGCACCATGGTCCATCAGGATTCGTTCCTCCTGCTTGCTCCTCTCCCTGCAGCCCTGGGCTGCAGCTCACATACCTGCCAGGGGTGGCCCATGGATGATGACAACAATCCCTCTGCGCTGCCGGGCTTTACGCCTCTCTGAAGATGGGTCAATGCCCAGGTGGTGCACGACAGCCCGAGAGACAGGATTGTCAGTCACTTTCACCATGGCCTCAGGACAGAATATGACAGTCCTGTGTGCTGCAGTGCAAAACCAGGGGGAAAAGTCAGCCTCCTGCCCACCTTTGATTCTCACCATCCTCCCCATCTCCTCAGATCCCCTGAAAGGAGACTTGGTGAAAGCAACATGAGCTTGTTCTTTTGTTGCTAGGAAGGTGCAAATATAAAAGAGCCAGGGATATTAGACCTGGTCCTACTGGCTGAGGAACTCATCCAATCCTAGTCTTTGTGGCTAAGGGACACAAGGCAATATCCTGATTATTTCCCCAGTCTATGGCAGACAGATAGGAGCTTGCTTGGACTACACTCAGGGTTGGCAGAGAATGCCACAGCCCTTCACACAAGAGTTCCTCCACCAAGCTGGGGAACAGGCAGCTGCCTAAAAGCATGGGCTTTCCCTGGAGAACAAGGTGACAGAGAGTTCAGGGTGTATGGACTGGACTCCCTGCTGTGACCACAGTCAAAACAGACACCACCAAACCCTCACTGTTTTTCTCACCTGGTGCTGCCTTGGCCTCAGCCTCAGCCCTGGCCTTGGCCTCTGCCATGGCTTTGAGCTTTGCCTTTCGAGCCTTCAGCCTCTTCTGTGCTTTACGGCCCTTCAGCACCTCTGGGGGCAGCGTCCCGCCCACGGCACGTGGTGGCATAAAAAATCTCTTTTGGCACTCAGACCCCACTGCCATCCGCAGGATCTGTGTGTGTAGAGAAGAGAAACCATACTCAAGATTCCTTTTCTCGCCTTTCATCACACAGACTCAACAAGCCCATTTTCTGTCTCCTCCCTTTCTCCCAAAAACACAAACTACTTAAGTCTTCCCACAGCATGTCAGCAGAGCTGGCTTTGCCCTGGGGATTGCCTCCATCTCCCTGGCACAAGCCTGGGAATGCTAGAGTGCTGTACATGGGGACCAGACCTGCCTTCTCACCTTCTCCTCCTCAAGGTACTGCTCATCAAAATCCAGTGAGTAAAACTCAATAGGGAAGTTGCATGGGTTCTTCACCACCACTGTGGCCTCCACCCCATCACTGTCCACCAGCACCCATCCCATCTTTAGTGCTGGAGGGCTGAACTCCAACTGTGGCTCCAGACCTTGTCCTGAGAGGTGCAACTTTAAGTGATTGCTGCTCCCACGAATGTTGAGCTTCAGCTCATTCTTGTAAGACCTCTGAAAAGAGGAAAGTGCAGAAAACTCATCCATGAATGACACCACCCAGGTGACAGGACCCCAAATACAACAATGCTTGCCCCAAGGTCAGGGTGTTATCAGTCCCTCCAAGGTGNTTGTGGCTAAGGGACACAAGGCAATATCCTGATTATTTCCCCAGTCTATGGCAGACAGATAGGAGCTTGCTTGGACTACACTCAGGGTTGGCAGAGAATGCCACAGCCCTTCACACAAGAGTTCCTCCACCAAGCTGGGGAACAGGCAGCTGCCTAAAAGCATGGGCTTTCCCTGGAGAACAAGGTGACAGAGAGTTCAGGGTGTATGGACTGGACTCCCTGCTGTGACCACAGTCAAAACAGACACCACCAAACCCTCACTGTTTTTCTCACCTGGTGCTGCCTTGGCCTCAGCCTCAGCCCTGGCCTTGGCCTCTGCCATGGCTTTGAGCTTTGCCTTTCGAGCCTTCAGCCTCTTCTGTGCTTTACGGCCCTTCAGCACCTCTGGGGGCAGCGTCCCGCCCACGGCACGTGGTGGCATAAAAAATCTCTTTTGGCACTCAGACCCCACTGCCATCCGCAGGATCTGTGTGTGTAGAGAAGAGAAACCATACTCAAGATTCCTTTTCTCGCCTTTCATCACACAGACTCAACAAGCCCATTTTCTGTCTCCTCCCTTTCTCCCAAAAACACAAACTACTTAAGTCTTCCCACAGCA
Organism: Irena cyanogastra; assembly: GCA_013397155.1. Lineage (NCBI taxonomy): Eukaryota > Metazoa > Chordata > Aves > Passeriformes > Irenidae > Irena > Irena cyanogastra. The sequence goes on along the minus strand of VWZV01009295.1, from coordinate 17,283 downwards.
TGTCAGCAGAGCTGGCTTTGCCCTGGGGATTGCCTCCATCTCCCTGGCACAAGCCTGGGAATGCTAGAGTGCTGTACATGGGGACCAGACCTGCCTTCTCACCTTCTCCTCCTCAAGGTACTGCTCATCAAAATCCAGTGAGTAAAACTCAATAGGGAAGTTGCATGGGTTCTTCACCACCACTGTGGCCTCCACCCCATCACTGTCCACCAGCACCCATCCCATCTTTAGTGCTGGAGGGCTGAACTCCAACTGTGGCTCCAGACCTTGTCCTGAGAGGTGCAACTTTAAGTGATTGCTGCTCCCACGAATGTTGAGCTTCAGCTCATTCTTGTAAGACCTCTGAAAAGAGGAAAGTGCAGAAAACTCATCCATGAATGACACCACCCAGGTGACAGGACCCCAAATACAACAATGCTTGCCCCAAGGTCAGGGTGTTATCAGTCCCTCCAAGGTGAATGCAAATCAGGTATTTACTTATGCTAGGGACTACAGCGTCCGTAGCAGTCTGGGTCTGAGCAACTGGGATGAATCCTGATGTGCACTGTACCTGAGTATTTGGGTATCAGATGGATGTACAATGGACTGTTGGACATTTTCACCTAGTCATGCAGGAGTGCAATGCTCATGGGAAGGGCCCCTGGGTTTACAGTGTCCAGCCACAGTCCTGGCACTGCTGCATCAGGCAAACACCAGCTCCAGGACAGAGGCAAATGAGCTCTCGCTGGCTAGAAATAAGGCTCATCTTCTCTGCTTAGTGTTTGGCTCTGGTCAAAGCCAGACACAAGATGGTTACACATCTCGAACAATTAAAAGGTCCCTGGGACCGTTTGTGGGCACAGAAGCACATGTGTCCATGCTGGTACACACTGTCAGTTTCCAAGACCCAGCGGCCACAGGCAAACCACTTTTGGGAATGCTCCATCCTTTAAGTTGAATCCCCAGCTGCATGGGAATGTGTAGGCAGGCCAGAGCCCCAGGGACTGCTGGCAGCACACCCCTACAGGTGACTGTCCTGCCGTGCCCAGGAAGGTGTCTGGTGGCTGTCTGGTCTGTCAGTTCTGCAGCAGGATGAGCCTAGACTGGCCATTCCAGGATTACCCTCTACGAGTGTGCAGCTGCTCTGCACCGAGTGTCACAGCTGCAAATACAGCCAGGCAATGGGGAAGCTGAGGGGAGTTGGGCACATCCCCTCATGTGCTGAGAGCAGTCACAGAGCCCTGATGCCCTCTGTGCAAGCTCCCTGTGGCCATTTCAAAGCACATCTCACGGCAGTGCTCTGTGGGGTGAAGTGAGCCACACTGAGTACGGGCCTTGCAGAGAGCTCCCCATGAAGGCAGAGCTCATACCACACTCTCTGCACCAGGCCCTCATTTCCAGATAGCCCTGACAGGCCTCCTGGGCTGACACCTGCTAATCTCACCTCCTCCTCGGGTGTAAACTGGATTTGCAAGTTCTGCCACTTTCCTGGATCAAGGGTTCCTTCAGAGGGCGTCACTTCAAAGGGACAGGGCTCATCCTCCAGCACCTGCTGCTTCTGACATACGGCTGGTGTCATGTATTTGAGTTGATTGTTCTGGGCACAGAAACCAATAGTGTGAGGTCTTCTCGTGCTCTGAGACACTGGTACGGTGCTGAGAGCACCCACAGCCAAACCAAGTGTGGCCCCCATAGCCTAGAGCTGGAGGGAAGCCCGGTAGACAGGGCAGGCAGATAGGGAACTACTGTCCTCAGAGGAGGAATGGGTGAAGATGGCAGAAAAGCAAAGAAGCAGCTAATGGAACAGGTCCAGGCAAACCAGCCTTGATCTAGGCCCTCAGAAGCTTCCTCCAACATGCTGTAGACCCAAGCGCTCGGGCAGTCACAGGAGCAGAAAGGGCAAGAGACACAAAGAAAACCCAACCAAGAAGTTACGCATTCAATGTCGCCTGTGCTTTACCTTCCTAACAGGCTTGATGGCAGTAATGAACCATTTGCAGGGTTCTTGGAACCGGTTGAAGAGCCGGATTGTCTCAACCTGGCACTGCCCAATGAAGATGTCAGAGAACTGCAGAGTGTTCTTGGAAAGTTCAAGTGACATTTCCAAAACAGTGGCACGGAGGCGGATGTTGTACATGGGACCTTTTGTCACCTGGAGAAGGAGAGAGAATTCAGCAGAGGGTGCAGGTGACACCTGCTGCTGTGCCCAGCCTGCTGCCTGCCCCAAGAGCTGTGGTACCTCTATGGGCAGCAGCACATCCACGTCACCCTGTCGCTGCCGGGCACTTTCAAAGCGCACTTCCGACACCACAGAGTGGCTGGGGGGCAGGTCCTTCATCTGGTCCACGTCCATGCTGAAACCTTGAACAGGTGGAAACAAAGCAGTTGAGATGCACAAGATGCTTATGACAAAATGTGTCATGAGCATGTTAAGGCCTTACAGGTGTCCTGGCTGAGAGGCCTGGGAAAAGCCCCATGCTGTTCTGTGACCCGGACAAAAACTTAAGAGTGCACCTGAACATCCCTCAGACACAGTGAGCCACTGTGTGATGGAAGTGCAGCCTTGCCTCAAGGCCTCTTCTGGAAGCCTCTTTTGATCCACCAGAGGATCTCACAGGCTGAATACAGGTGCTGTGATAGTGTGAACTCCAAACAAAGCACTTCCAAAACACAAGTGGATCCCGCTGGTTGACAAAACAAGCCCACAGAGTGCCGGAAGAAACTTGATGCCTGTGGGAGCCAAGGGCAGAAGATGCTGAGAGGTGACCAGGGTGATGAGCCCATCTGGCCCCTGCACTGAAGCATTAGGGCAGTTGCAGGCAGGCCAGGTCCCTGGGCATGGCTGGCCAGGACAGTTCTGCCTCTAAAGCTCCCAGCAGGAGCACTGAGAAGAAAAAGCTCAAAAACTTCTGCAAGTTCAGTGGTTTAAGCTAATCTGTCTGAGACATCTCTTTCAAGCCCACAGAAGTGTCTCCAGCACTGCTTACCTGTGCCTTGCAGGACAGACACATCGATCTGGAAGGACACATAGAACTGCCCAGGATTGATGATCTTCAGAGTGCGTGTCTCAGTGTAACCCTTAAGGACAGTGCCCATGTCTAGGACATACTCGGGCAGCTCAACTCTGCAAGGAGGAGTAGGGACAGTCCTTAAACCACAGCCTGGCTACACATCCAAGTGGATGGAGGATACAAATACAGTGTCTATTTCTTTATTCACTGCTGTAAAAACTCAACTCAAGTCCATGAAACCCATGGCCTGACCACTTGGCAATGACTTTGGGAAGTCAGGAGGAGAGCAGGTCATAGGTTTTATCAGCTACTAATGGTACCTGAAAATAAAATCAGTTTAAAATGGATCCTGGCCACAGCTCCTCTGCCATGAAAAGCCAGCAGAGGTGAGTCCACTGGGCCTCCACTGGTCTCAATGGAACTGCCTAGCCTGGCGTACAGCCTGAGCCTGAAATTGCTTTGGGGCTAGGAATAAGATTTGCTTGCACAGGAACTCTTCATTGCTCTGTAACCAGATCACATGATCTGTTCTGCAGAGCATCTTCTTCCTGAATTGAAGCCTCTGGTGCTTGTGCTGCATCATGATGGTGCAAAGGGACAGACCAAGTTACCTAGGTAAGCCCTGCCACCCCACCAAGATTCAAGCCATCTGATTTAGGGTTTTAAAGGGCTTGCTGAACTTATGTAGTTCTCTTCTCCTTTTGTTTAGTGTGCTCTGTTAGTTGGAACCAAGACATCAGCTGGGAGTTGTCTCTTTCAGAGCTAGTCAGCAGGGACAGAATTTATGCTGTCTGGAAGGGCTTGAAGGTCTGCACTGGGTCCCCTCAGCTCTAGGGACAGAACCCCACACCTGTGGGGAGCTGAGCAGCCCAAAGCTCAGCGTGGTGCTGGGGAAGGGAGGACACCCTGCTGCTCACGTGTAGCCTGTCACAGCCAATGGGACCAGACCCCTTCTGAAGTCCAGGCTATTCCCAGCTCTGCAGACACAAGAAGCTCTCAGGAAGAGGGGACATTGCTGGGTGTTCCATACGGGGCACCTCGAGATGGGGAGTCCTTACTCACTTGACAAGACTCTGGCACAGCTCCTTGTCAGGGAACCTGCTCTTCAGGAGATGGGATAGGGGCTTTTTCTGCAGCTCCAGAGCAGCCTTCTCTATCAGCGTCCTCATCACCTTTATCTGCAGCTGAGCGTTTGGCTGAGGAAAGGGAAGACAGTGCCTGGTTAGCAAAGGTCCTTTCCAAGGCCCAGCTTGCACCTGAGAAAGGATCCCACCCTGCTCTTGTTGAGAGGGGGTGTGGGGTTCTCCTGTCTGGCTGCTCAGTGTCTGTGATACCTCCTGCTCTCTTAGCCAGGACTTCATCTCCAGGGAGATAACTCCAGCATCTTTGCCTGCCCAGACACTGTTAGCAAAGTTTGCCTGATCTGGCCAGGCAGACAAGCCAGGAACCTTCCAGAGCTCCAGATACTTGCCTGCCCCCAGCCAGTACCAAGGCAGCTTGGACAAAAGCTGTCTTGAAAGGGAACCGGGACCAAGCTGGTGCCTCTTGGAGATGAGCAGCACCAGCACAGCCCCAGGGCACAATTGGGCAGCTGCTGTAAAGGTCTGTAAATCTGGCAGGGCTTGGGTTGGGACCAACAAACTCCTCAGCAATGACTTGCATCTCCTCCAAAGCACCATCAACTCCATCCCTTGAGCATGGCCTTCAGGATCTCTCCCTGGGGTAGCCAGGAAGGTGGTGCAACCCCAGAAGAAACCATGACCAGAGTGGCAGCGCTAGGGGCAATGCTGAGGTGACACATGGTTGTAAGTGGGCAAGGAGGTCCCAGGTGTCATCAGGGCACCAGGAAGCTGCTGTGGGCTGCAAGGGGCTCAGGTGACATGGAGAGGGGGCTGCAGCTGTTCTTACTACAGTGCCAGAGCCAGGGACGTGGGACTTCAGGTTCTGCATCTTCAGATTCTGAGTCTTCGGGGTCTGAGTTGCCGAGGTCTGAATTTTCGGGGTCTGAGTCGCTGGGGTCTGAATTTTTGGGGTCTGAGTCGCCGGGGTCTGAGTTTTCAGGGTCTGAGTCGTCGACCTCTGAGACTTCAGCGTCTTGGTCTTTGGGCTCTGAGTCTTCTTCTGAACAACTGATTTATTCCTCTGATTGTTTTGTTGCAGGGGTTGTACGTGCTGTTTCAGCGGCTCCTCGTATTTTTCATTTCCTGGAGGAAGAAAACATCCACAAAGAGAAGTGTGAGCAAAGTGCCAATCCCATTTAAGCTGGGAAGTCCCTGCCTCCCAACAATGGTTTCTTCCACAAAGAAATCCCTCGAGCCATCTATGTGAAGTGGATGCTGCTGCTCCTCTCTGAATCTCATCCCCTGCAATGTCACGCAAATACAACCCTGCCAGAAGCCCTGCTAGCCTCTCTTACAGCTTTCCCAAGCCTTTCAGTCTAGCCATCATCCTTCAGGACCCTGCCAGATGTGCTGGCAAGCTCTGCAGGATGGTTCCTGGGACAAAGCCCACATGGGATCCTCTGCTCAAGACTCATGAAGTGACTAGAGGGCTTGAGTTGGTCTGGGAGCCCTGCAACCCTCCAGGCTTGCTGGAGGTGGGCATGAGCTGCCCTATGGGTATATGATAGGGAACAAAACCAGAGGGGCCCTGCTTGGGGGCAGACAGGCAGTGCTTGCCTTTGATGTTCCAGGGCAGGTTCACACTGATCATGGGAAAGGACGCTTCTCCTTTCAGGCAGATATTTTGTGGGTCCAGAGGACCCACTTTCAGTTGGTAAGTCCTGCTGAAGGCTCCTGGTAATCCTGGCATGTACGAGAATTTCAGCACTTTCTCCTTGCCAGGTGCAATGGAGCCCTGCAGGGACAGGAGAAGAGGGAGGGAATGCATCAGAGTGTCTGATGGGGCATCAGGGAACAGACAGGCTGAGAAGACAGGTTCTCATCTAGAAGAACACATCAGACCACACCACCTTTGTGAGAAATATATTACAGTGTTGGCTTACACAATTGTTAAATACTATCTGTTTTATCGTGTTGGCTTTTGTAAAAGAAGTTTTGCTCAAGTAGAGTTCTTTTAATGAGAATGTTGTGTTGTGATACCAATGTCAGTGAAGAGTTGTTGTAACAGTCACATTTAACCAATGAAGGAACGGAAACCTGTTGAGTGTGTGGAAAAGTAACGAATGACCAGGACTAGGACAACTGCACATGCTCCAAAAAGGCAGGATGGAGGAGGAACTATGTTAAAATGTTTGAATATGTCTAACCATTTGTAAGTATGTATTAGGCTGATGCAACACCCAGGGTACACAAGGGGTGTTGCTGGGTTGACTGGTGTGTGCCTCTGGCTGTGGCTGAGCACCCAAGTCAAGCACCTGGTGCTGTTAGTTCTGCTTTATTGACTTTGTCCCCTATTGTCGCTTATTAAATTTTCTTTAAATTTTAACTGAGGACTGGGCTTTGTTTCTCACACCTTCTTGTGCCCAAGAGGTTGAGCCTCTGACCCCAGGGTGCAGTGTGTTCTCCCCAGGGCTCATAAAGGCTGCAGCCCAAGCACAGCCTGTGTGAGCACAGCTCTGCTGCTAATGGGGTTTGCCCTCAGCCAGCAAGAGCCTGCTCAACAAAAAAAGGCTCTTTTGCTGCTGCTGTGGAAGAGAAGTCCCTGCTCTCAGCAGGGCCAGCAGCTCCTCTCATCCCTTGGAGGAGACAGGCATGAAGAAATGGGAAAGCCAATGGCTTCCTCTTCCCACTGCAAGGAGGGACAAAGGCAGGAGCGCTGCTTCAGCTCAAAGGCATCCAGGCAGGTCTCAGAAGCTTGGACAATGGTGGGATGCTGCTAATTTTTCTCCTTGCTCTTCCAGCCCCGCTGCTCCCTGGCCCCCTCTCTGCCCCACAAAGCCGCTGCACAGCAACAAAGCTGGAGGAGGCAGGGACCAGCAAGCCTACGTAAGGGATATGTGAGCACACAGCCTGGGTAAGGTGACCCTCAGAAAGGCTCCAGTGCCAGCACAGCCTGAGATCTCAGCTGTCAGGGTCCCCGGAGTGACTGTGAGGAACCAATTAAATTTTTCTTTATGCCTCAACATATGTTATAAATCCACTTTCTGACATTGGGTGAAAAATTACTGTAGGGGCTGTAGACGTGCTGGGAGCCTTAACACATCCCAGGTGGAAAGGAGGGTGCCAGGAGAAAATGCAGGCAGGCTCCGTGTCTGGGGGGCTGCAAGCGACCTCCCCCTTGAAGGAGGGCAGACCCCGAAGCCCAGGAAAATTTAGCACATCTGAGCAAAAAAGTCCTAAAATGTCTAAGTTATGGGAGGAATCTTAGCATATAATAGCAGTTAATACTGCCGGTTTTTTATTGGGCTGGGAGCACCCGCAGGGTCCGGCTCCCTGCAGAGCCACTTCTTCCCTGTCTGTCTACGCTGCTGTCGCCCCTTCCCTGCTCGCTACAGCAACGCAGTGCTCCGCTGCTTCCCCGAGGGAGCAGCCGCCGCGCCCCGACCGTGACAAGGCGCGGCTGCTGAGCCCGGCCGCCGCAGCCCGCGGGACAGCCGCGCCGCTGAGCCCGGATCGAGCCCGCCCGCGNTTGGGGTCAGTCACTTGTGCTACTTACAGTGGTGGGCTTGACCAGAAACACACCAGGCAGATCCTGGTCTGCAGTGCTAGGGCTTAGCACCCAGTTGAATTCAATCTTGCCAGTGTTTGCCAGGATGACCTTGCTGTGATGAATTTCATTAAACATCTGGAGAGAAGGCACAGGAGCGGGAAGTTACAGACCCAGGCCTGCTGCTGGGAATCTCCTTCCTCTCTCCTGGGGTTGACAGCAGACACATCATGGGAGCAGGGACCAGGGAGGAGATAGGGGCACTTCAGAACCCGGAGATCCCCAGGCACAGGGCACCTGCGCAGGACCAGGGAGCTCTGGCAGCACACAGAGGTGTGGTAACAACCATGCGAGGGCCAGTAATAAATGAACCAGGGGACACAGGCCCTCTGCACTCTGAGGGGTCACCAACAGCCAGGAGAAACAGAGACAGCACTGAGGCATTCCAGAAGAAAAGGCACCTGCATGCAAGTATTGGCAAGCAACATACATGTAACAAGGGAGTCACACAGGGCAACACAGACAGGGCCAGCAGCTGGAAATATCTGTGGGCTTTCAACTGAAAGAGAGTGAAGTGGGGATTACTCTGGGACAGTCTCTCCAACTATAGTGACTGGAAGCTCAACTTCTTCCCTTGATTATTGTGTGGATTAAGCAAGAGCTTTAGACAAGAGCGTCTCCTTGGAGGTGAGGCTTTAGGCGTGGATCAGCAGAGGGATGTCTCAGGGACATGCCCCTCAGAGTATTCCCACTGGGACCCTGCCTGGCCCAGGAGGCAGTCTTAGGTACCCTGAAAAAGAGGCATTCCCAACATTTTGGAGAGGGTTGGAGATGGCCATTTTAAACCAGCTTGGATGCCAGATGTGTCCCTCAAAGGCTGTACTTCCAAGCCCCAGAGCCAACAAAGGGGCTGGGAAGGGAAGGGAGCCCTGGACCGAGGTGGGCAGGAACCCGCTGGCCGTGGTTCTAAGGCAAGGAGCTGTGCAGGGGACGTGTGTGGTACCTGAAAGCCACAGTTGATCTCCTGGGGGCTCAGGGAGTAGCTGACATTTGAGGCCTCCCCGGTCAGCACCACCTTGTAGGTGGGGCCTCCCTCCACGTGGCACAGCGCCGTGACACTGGCTATGGCGTTGAGGTGGCCAGAGAAGGTGAAGGAGGCCTGCTCTCTCTCTCCTGGCTGCAGCACACCTGACAGTGGCAGGACACTGAAAGCCTGGATGGAGGACAAGAGAGATTGAGGCATTAAGCATGGAAATGGATGCAGAAGAGCATCTTGGAGCAAAGTGCAGCTGCAGCCAGAGTGGCCGATTCCTCAAACACAGCCAGAATCATCCTAATCTCATCCTCCATCCGTGACACTGACCAATGGAGGCACCATGGGGAAAATCTCCCATACTCACGGATCAATGCATTAATTAATACACTGCATTAAAGTGAACTGGGATGTCTCCTGACAGTAGAAATTCTCTCTGATGCACAACTTGCCTTTAAAAAGCATTTCTTACTGCTTTTAGAAAAGGAGGAGACTCAGAGTGAGAGCTCTTGGAGCTCAGCGAAGGACTCCAGCCCAGCTCATCTGACTCCTGAGGCTCTTCCCCTCTCTCTGATTTAAATGCTGCTTTCTCAAGGTGCTACAGCAAAAGCTCCTGCAAAAATTTCCTATGGACCACCTGATGACTTCCAGGGGGAGCAATGCCCTCCATAGGTGCTGCACAGTGTCCTTGGGCAGCCCTACAACATGGCCTGCACAGCCTCTCCAACAACCAGTTGCTTCAGCAGCACTTTGTGATGGGCCTGGAGGGACGTGAGGCCCCTCTGTAGGCAATGCTGGGGGCCACCAGTGAGACTGAGAGCTACAGCCCTGCTTGCCACACTGACAATGTGCAAGCGAAACAGATTCCCTCTTACCTTCGCCACTTCAAGGGGAGTGTGTGGTAAGTCCAAGGAGCACCTGACTCCTGCCAACCCTAGTGGGAGGTGAGGCTTTTCAGGAGTTTGTGGCAGCAGCTGAAACACAAGACATTTTCTATGCTAGGAGGAAGAGACAGCCACTTTGCAAAGTCTCAAGTTTGCAAGACAGCTTCAGGGCCACCAGTGCAATACCAGCTCTCGGGTGAAAGCAGAGACCGGAAACAGGTGGTCTGGCTGGCTTGGGGAGAGAGTACATGGAGATCAGGACTCATCACAGCTTGCTGTGGGAAGGAAGCTGGAGATCTTACCATGATGATGCAGATAAAAGCCTCATCTTAAATTATGAAGGGAACAGGGCAAAAAATCCCACACCCAGCACAGGTCTGTAGGATCTGAGCAGGCTTCTCCAAGGAAAATGCTCCTATTTCTCCCTCCTACACACCCCATGTCGAGCCACTGGCCCTGCTGCCCAGCCCACTGTCAGGGCACAGGACAGCAGGGCAGCAAAAAGGGAGGTCAGCACGAGCATGACTTGTTGGTGGCAAGCTGGGGAGGCAACACAAACAGTAGGTGACCCAGAAAATCTACCTCTGCTCCTGAAGATTGAGTAGAATCCTGCACTTCTTTCAGGGAAAGTGCCTCCTCCTTTCTAATCTTGAAGTGTCTCCATCGAGATGCCGGGCAATCGAAATAGGTTATCTTCCCCTTTGGTGGTTGGGGTTTGAATTTAGGTGGGTAAAGCTCGTATCTGGAAAATAACATAACTATGAACAGGGACCTGCAGTGGGAGAGAGGGACACCTGCACGAGTAGCTCCTGGTCAGGATGCAGCCCCTGGGTGGGTGCTGGCACGTTGAACTGAGAAATGGTTTGATTCAGCCCTTCCCAATTCAGGCTGGAGCAGGTCCGTTCCAAAGGCAGCCCAGGGATGATACTGAGGTAGCAGCAGTGCAGCAGCTGCAACTGCTTGCATGGAGGAACTACAGAGGACAGGGATTAACATCTTGTGGGGATGCAAAAAGCACAGTTGGAGAGGAAAAGACAGAGAAGGCAAGCAAAAGGGTGAGATTTGAGGCACTGAGGGGCAGACCCGGCCAGTGACCAGCCAACACAGCCCCCTCAGTGCCCAATGCCAGAAACTCTGCAGCTCTACCAGGTATTTATCAGGAATGTTTCCCTGACAGTGCTGGGGGGGGTGGGGGGGGTTGACATTTTCCAACACTCCCAGGTGACTCAGGTCACATTCCCCGTTTTAAATTGAAGCAGGTGCTCAGGGTAACTCTGCTTGTGTTTCTAATGCCTGTGAGGGACAGAGTTGAGCCATGCCTGCCTGTCACCCTGCTGAGCTGCAAGTGCTCCCCACACAGTCAAACACGACCTGGATGCCCTGGTCCCAGACAGGCACACAGTGCCTATAATTACCTGCTCCCCAAAGAATAACTGTCTTTAGCTTTGTAGCTTGTTACCTAAGGCTGGGTTTCATTTCTGGATGAGGTGCTCTCTCATCATAACACCCAAGAGATCCCTAACCATCTATTTTACTGTCTTTAGTTTTAATGAATGGTTTGAGGCAACTTCCCAGGACCATGGTGCCCAGACAATGACATTTTTCACTCTGAGTAGAAACTCTCTGGGAGGCAGGGATAGGAGATGATGTGATGAACAAGTCCTGCTGTCAAGCAGTTCAGAACCCATAAGGGACATGTTGCAGTGTGGAAAAGCCAAAATGAGTAACAAGTGTCACAAAAAAAGGGAGTGAGGAATCCAAAGTGTCCACTGAAAGCTGAGCCCTGGGAAAGAAATTGTCCTGGCACTAAAGCAGTTGCCTCAGAAAAGAAGGAAAGGGAAGGTAACAAGATGTTCAGCATCAGCCCAGGTGCTAAGTAGCTCTTTCTCTGGTGTTGGGTTTCTGGGCATCCTCCAGCACAAGGCAAGGGAGGAAGGCAAGGAGCAGAAAGCAACTCCTGCAGAGAGGACCCATCCCAAAGCAGAGGGGCCAGAAGGGCCTCCAGCAGCACTGTGGGAGCTGGGACTAGGAGCCCTTCATCAAGATGGACACTGCCTCAGGCCACAGAGGTCTGAGGAAGCAGCTTTCGCCCAGCTTTCCTTCCCAGGGGAAATCACTATGGGGGCTATGCAGCACTGAATTGGTGGAAAACCTATTCCCTCAGCATCCAGCCTGACCACAGCTGGTCAGTGTTGTCAGATCCTAGGCAAACAGCTTTGTTCTTTGCCAAGTACAAAACAGGACACCAGGAAGAAGAGCTTCAAGGAGAGGGCAGAGGTGCACATACCTCAACTTTTTCACCTGGCTGTCCAAATGGAATGACCAGTGGTACTTGACGGGAAGTGGGCTGCAGTTGGTCAGCTCCAGAGAGCGCACTTCTTCAGTGCCAGGCAGGATGCAGCCAAACTCCAGGGTGCTGGGCTGGAATTGGAGATTCGGGAAGTGGACTTCTCCCCGAAGGTTGATATGCTTCACATAAGGATGCCCTCTGACCATCTCTATCTCCAGAATCTTCTTTTTTATCCAGCTCTTAAAATCCAGTTCGTAAGCTGGGTCAAATGCGATAGAGAGATGACGGGTCTCCCCTACATCCAATGTCACAGGCTGCAAGGACATGAACAGTAATTAATCACCCGTGGGATGACATTCCAAGGGCTTGACAGCATGAAACAGTAAATGCTCAAAGTGTGACCCCAGCATGGGCTTCTCAGTTCATCATTCATTTCTCTACAGCAGGGGTCTGACTGCAGGCACCACAGTCTAGTCCAGGATTCCCTCAGGCTCACGTTTCTGTGCTCAGCAGCAACACAAGGGGGTGGCCGCTGGAGAGTTGGAATGCTTTCCAGGAGACACCTTCACTGCATGGCTTGCCGAGACCTAGCTGCCTGCTCCCTTCTCTTTGTGCCTTAAAGCCAGGATGGATCTTTCCACGTGCAGTGAGATTTTGATTCCTTCAGCAGCTCTGCTAAGGCAGCTCAAGCCAGCCCACTGCAGATGCTACAGAATAAACTTCTTGACTCAAGGACCTCCCAACAGAAAGGCACCACCACATCTCTCCTCTTCAGACCCCACTGGAGGAGTCCAGGGCTGCTCACCTGACCATCTGGGAGGGGCTGCTGGTCCTCATTGCAGACCAGGAACGGCTGCTCCAAGTTCAGCATAAGATCGAGTGGCAGCGCGCAGGTGTTTTTCAAAACCAAGGGCTGGTACTGTAGCTTGAGGACATCACTGGGTTTCTATGGAAACCGGAAATAAGGAAAATCAGCCTCAACTAGCCATAGACCTCCTTCTGCTTCATCTCACATTTTTCAGCCCCAGAAGTGCATACATTTCTATTTACCCTTTCTATTTGTTTCTACCCTTCCAGGAGATTTTTCTTTACAGCAGATGCTTTTCATGTTTAGAAACCACAGCATCCTCTGGAAGACAGGGAAACACTCCCCCATACAGATGAGGGAATAGGCCCCTGAGAGGAGGGGGCTGGTTGAACAAGATCTAAAGCAGAAAGTGAATCCAGACCATTTGCCTCCAGTTTTTTCTCTCTGTAGGGCTGAACAGCACTAGATGGTCATCACTCACATACAGTCATTTCTTACAACTTTATTGGCTCTAGCAGCCTCAAAAAGCAGTTTTGGGGACAAGGACAAGGTGTCTGTGATCTCAAAGCTATGATCAGCCTAGGCTCCTCCTTCCTGTCTGTGCATTGTGCTGGGCTTCCTGCATGGTTTAGAGAAACCAGAGAAACTAGGGGAAACTAGGTCTGGATGTACTGATATCAAACAGGTGCTGTGCTATAGCATGCAATAAACCAGTTTGTGTGTGTGGCATTGAGCAGAACCCAGGCAGAATCAGGGAGAGCTGAAAAGCTTCTAAATTACATCTGAACTGCCTGTTCCAGGGATTCTGTACTTCAGTGGAAGCCTGGGAACCAGAGGAGAGGCCTGAAACTACAGAAACCAAATCATGAACCAAATCTTCTCTTTTTCAGACAACTTGCAGAAGAGGGAAAGATGATGCCAGAGTTGGGATCCAGAGACTAAAGGGCACCTGCTCTGCCTCAGTGTTATCATCACTGCAGCTGCAGGATGCTCCGGGGCTCCTTTGAAGCAGGTGAGACTCAGGGACATGCACAGAGCTATACCATATAGCTATAGCATAAAGCATCCATGCCAACAGCAGAGAAGGCAAAGAGACACAGGAGATGATGGGTTTTTCGTCAGCCTGAGGAATTCACAGGAGTCTCCATTTTCCCCAGCTTTCCTACAGCATCGGTGTACACACACCACCGTGCCTGGGAAGATCCTCAAAACCCTCCCTTTACAGTGAGCAGAGAAACTGGCATTTCTCTGCAAGCGGACACAATCTCCCCCTGGGCAGTGCAGCTGTAACTGCAATTTTACTTTGGGGAAGTTAAATACCAGTGTCATCTCCAAAAGCATCTTCACTCACTTTACGAAGTGCCTCAGGGAGGGTAAAGAGGGGCTTTAACACAAGCATGCACGCCCTCAGCCATGCTGTTAAATGCCAGCATGCAATCCAGCGACTTACCTTCTGCACCCGGAAAAAGAATTGTCTGGCTGACACTTCTATAGAGGGATGAATAAACTCGCAGGTAATGATTGTTTCTATTATCCTCTGCAACCTGGGGTCTTGCCCAATGATGGCGTCACACATCACAAAATCCTGCACCTCCTGCATGCAAGAGTCACTTGTCACCAGGGGGTGCTGGCAGGGCACCCTGCAAATGCCCTGCATTGGCTCAGCACCCACCACCCACCACGGGCCCTATTCCTGCCACAGTTACAGTCACTGCAATGCAGCTTATTTATTCTGTGCTCAATTGTCTGTAACACTGCACCCCAATAACCACAAAAGGCACTTGTGAGAAACTCCCTCCCTTCACATGGCTTTTGTTTTATTCCATGTGTACCCCAGATAAACCACTTGGCACTTGTTTAATTCACTTTCTTTTTAGGCTCCTAGTCTAAGTGTAACTTATTTCCCTGCTCTTCTTTGCTGACTCAGTATGCAACACTGTTTGCCCCAAAAGAGCAATATTTCCTTCCAACCCTACTTTGGGATCAGCATTGGGTTTTGCTAACTGTGGAATCACAATAAAGCCTTAGCTAGTCTGATGGTGGCCAGCAAGGAAAGCAACTGGTGCTGCCGCAGAAATGTGTGGTCTTAAAGCAGTTTTGTGAAGGCCCCTGCTCACTTCCCCAGGCAATTGTCAAGGGACTGTGGAACAAGCCCAGGGGAGGGGATCTGATGGTTCCCCAGGCTCAGCCCGTGGTGGGGACCTCACCTGTGGGATGCGGGAGAAGCCTTGCAGCACCATGTCCACAGACTCGCCCGGCCGCAGATCCATTGACTGTGGCTCCAGCCCAAATATGGGGGTGGCATGTTTGGGGCTCTGGGAATCATCTTTGGCCTTAGGGCTGCTGAGGGCTGAGACGCTCTGATCCTCGTTCTCAGGTGGGCTGTAACATTCCGCCTTCCAGAAAAGTGCTTGGAAATGGTGGCCCCCGTTTCTTAGTCTGAACCGACGAGTACAGGGAAGGAGGCTAGAATAGAAGCCAGGACGGAAAATAGCATGGGAGTAGCTATTTCCCTGGTCATCAGATTGCTCCCAGTGAGCAATCTGAGGTGTTAATAGCTTGGAGACTGTCTTCATTCCAGCTCTTAATGTGGACCAGAAATAGTGTCTGATAAGCCCTTCTGATGTCATTATTACAAAGAGAAATATGTTTTTAATGGTAATGTAGCATTTTCCAGGTGAGGCTAACACAACGTGGTGTTTTCCTCCAGAATGTTTGTTCTGGAGTGATTAATACTGTTACTGTATTTTGTATTAATCTGTGCCTTAAACTGTAACTGAATCTTTGAGACCCTGCACTTGGGGACCTTGTGTGTGGGGGTGTGATTGCAGGCATTTCTAAAAGCTGGCTCAGAGGCAGTTTCTGGATGATCCCAGCAAGCTGGTAAAAATCACCTGCCTGCTCCAGGAGAGGAAACCAGGGGAGCAGGGCCTCTCTC
>VWZV01009294.1:636000-651181 GCA_013397155.1 Irena cyanogastra | reverse complement strand
ATCACCCCAAAGAGAGCCCCACCCCCTTGCCCTGAAGAGAATCGTGGGGAGAGCACCAGGGATGAGCTTGACCTGCTCGTGCTGCTAATGACTATGTGTGTGCAAACACTGCCCTCTGCCTCCTGCAGAAAGGCTTTATTGCTGGGTTGGGGATCTGATGGGTTTTTAATTTTCATCCCCTATGATTACAGAGATTCCCCCAGCCTGGCTGCATGCCAGCACACAAAATGTTGAGAGCAAAACGCCGGCGTGCCCAGCTTGGCACTGGTAGTGCCAGCCCAAATACTCAGAGCCATGTGGTGAGTGGGCTGCAAAATTCTTCAGCCCTACAATAAGGAAAACCTGGAGATTTTCTTATGTCTTATGAAAGGGAGAAATTTGGGCTTGTTTCACCCCTTTAGGCTCATGTTTTCCAGCATTTTTCTCCTAGGGGAAAGGTTAGGAACATTTTTGTTGGTTTTAACTAAGTTGAATCTCTCAAGGGAAGGGGAAAATAAAATGCCATCAGACCTAAATTCCCAACCAGGGACACCTGGCCAGGACTGATTCCCAGAGCCTTTCTGGAGGACCAGCAGTGTAGACAAGCACAGCAAAGCCAGAGCTGAGCAAGGGAATGTGGGAGCAGAGCAGTGAAATGATGTTTCCCAAAGTGACAGCTGGCCCAGGGCATGTCCAGAAGTCAAATCTGTGTTTCTGCCTAGCCAGGAGAGCAGGATGAAGTCCCCAAGCCTGCTCGGCTTGCAGGCTGTTCTCAGCTGGCCCCAGGAGGGTACATGAGCTGTGTCCCACGGCTGATGCCCCTGGACCTCTCGTGGGGTGCCCATCACCCAAAAGTCATCTCTTCCCTTCACCCCATGAAGGGCAGCCCAGACAGAACCTCCCAGGACTTCCAGCAGAAGGAAGGTGCCTGGCTCCTGTCACGTTTTGGGAAACCCCTTGGCCTTTTGTCTGCACCATGTATGGCCCCTGAGAGTGTCAGGCTGGAAGAGGCACACAGGGCAGGGAACCAAATCCTGTGAAGAGAAGAAAATGCAGTGGAGGTTGCACATGAAGTGCTCACAAAGGAGCCCATAAGAGGAGCTGGATCTCCCAGCATGGCCAGGCCTTCCCCACCCTTTGGTTTCTCCACTGAGCTGGCAGCTCTGCTCCCATTTCGTGCTGTTTTGTCATGGAGGATATCACAGGGAACTCTCCCCTAAAGAATGCATCCTTTTTTTTTTTTCTTTTTTCCCCCTTTCTGGTCAATAAAACTGCATTTTGACTTTAGGGTGAAGATTTGGATCAATTCTCATTTTCTACAAAATGATTCTCTCTTATACACCAAGGAATAGAATTGAAAATGTAATCTATCTTGTTGAGAGGTAGAGTCAGGGTCATGAAAATTAACCCCCAAGTGCCATTTAGTGTGTCTTTTCACATGCCAGCAAATAGCAAAGAACATCTTTGGATTGCTAAACAGTAATTTAGTGAAAAATACAATCAATTTTGCCCAGGCCTCTGAAGGAATCCTGCCACCAAGTCACTTTTTCTCCACAGTGTAAGAATAACTTAAAACAACAACTTTCAGCCATGATTCACTAGCAGATACTCTTGCCAGGTGAAAATTGGGATCTGGGTGACTTTGTCTCACAGCATTATATTCTAATATTTGGCTATATAAATTGAAGCAGAACTGGACTCTTTTAATTAAACTATTTCATTTCAGAATCCATAGGACTAAAAATTGAAAAAATACGGAATAAAATGTTATGAGTGTTCTCATTTAAGGCCAGGAAAATGAGACATTTTAAAATGACTCAAGACTGATGAAGAGAAAATGAGGTGTAGCTGGGCCAAGAGAGAAAGCTTTCAGGAGACACTGCCCTGATATTGCCTTCAGATTTATAATTTGGACTTTATGCTGCAAGCAGGGGTGCTGGAGGCAGACATTGGATTCATCATGGCACTTGGACAATTGTTACTGCTGATCACCAGAGATGAAGCTCTGATGAAAGGCGGCCTGGGCTGGATAAATGGGCAATGTGATCCACCAGGGTGTGCAAGAAATGTTGGGGTTTGGGGATGAGGAAGGAGGACGTTGAAATCTTTCTTCACTGAAAGGGTGATCAGGCATTGGGACAGGCTGCCAGGGAAACGGTGGAATCATCATCCCTGGAAATGTTCCAAAAATGTGCAGGTGGGATGCCTGGGGACATGGTTTGGTGGCTGGGCTGGTTTAATGGTTGGACTTGATGATCTCAGAGGTCATTTCCAACTTTATGGTTCTATGAAATAGGACAAGAACTAGGAATGGCTCCTGCTGGTGCAAAGAGTTTGTGTCAGCACCAAGACACACCAAAGGATCAGCTCTGCACAAAGCAGCTGGGATTTTTTCTGGGTGTCAGGCTGATGGGGGCCCCTCCATGAAATTCATTCAGCAATTGTCTGTCATTGTTTGACCCAGCATTTTATTCTCTTTAAACCAAGCAGTGGCTGCTTTCCAGTGCTTTGTGCTTTCCTTTTGGACTGATTACTTACAGCAAGGAAAAAAAAAAATGTTACTCAGGAGGTTTCTGGTGACGGATGGCAGCAGTTTGCATCTTGTGAATCAGGCTTGGTCATGTCTTAGTGTGCTGTTCCCAGGATCTGCATGGTAACACAGGGACTGTGATGCACCACAGCAGTGATGTGGGGGGCAGGCAGGGAAAAGATTTTTGTTAAAACCTCAAGGCTTCAAATATTTGGAAAAAAAAGAAAACAAAAACAAACGAACAAACAAAACCCAGCAAAAGCAATCAAGCAAACAAAAAACAACAACAAAGCAAAGAAACAAACAGACAAAAAAAACCCAAAAAAACAAAAAAAAACCCCACCAGAGGAAGGAATTTTCGCAGTGGCACTGCAAACAAACTAGCCAAGCTGACAAAGAAAAGAGCCTTTGGATTCCATTCAAATGATGCATAAAGGAGAAAATTGTGAAAGTAACTCAACCAATTTTTATCCTCAGCTCTGAACTACATAGAAGGGGTCAGCTCTAAATGACTATTAAGTTTTTTTGGCACTTAAATTCCTATAGCACTTGAGAAAGCCCAGGATATCTTTGTTCCAGGGTCTAAAAATGTCAAATAAAAACCCCTCACAAGAGTTTCCAGGCTGAAGGAAAGAAAACATTTAATAACAGGTGCAATGGATTACTGGGAAATGATGAAGTGGTATCTGTCAGCATCGTGGCCATGATACTCATCCATCAGTGACTTAATTACTACCCAGAGCTCTCTTGCAGCAAGGCAAGTTCAAAGGAGGGCAATGAGGGCACTTCACAGATATTTCTAGGTGTCTATAGGAAAACACAAGGTTGCTTGTTCAAAAATTGTTAAAGTGACAGGGAGAAGGTGTGGGGCAGGTTAGAGCTGGGAATTAGAGGCAGAAAGAAACAGAAAGGAGAGGTTTTGAAAACACAATCTGACTGCTCTGCCTGATGCAAAAGGAAGGCAAAGCAGGGGAAAGATAAAAGCAGAAAGGTGTGGAAGAGATGGTGAAATGCAGAGCAGGACTCTGCTTGCCAAAGGCCAGGGAAAATGCTGCTGCAAATTTGGATAATGTAAATTTGGAGCAAACTTTTGGCTTTTAGGTCTGTGGGAGCATAGGAGAGGTTGTGTCTGCTGGATGGTAGGAAGAACAAACCAGAAAGAACAAGAAACAACCTGTGTAGGGAGAGATTGGAGGGGTAGAAGAAGATTCCCATTAAGGGCGTTGATAGGAACCCAGTTCACGCTGTCCACAGAGATTTGCCAGGGATGGAGTCAGCAGCTGAGTTTGGATACCCAAATGCCAGCGAGATAGCTCAGCCCTGAGAATCAGAGGAACACATTTGAACACCTTCCTGCCTTTCTCTGCCATCCCCACACCCAGCAAGTTCATCTCTGTGGCACAAAAGCCGGCACAGCCGCCAACGTGCCCAGGGCAGAGGCGCCCGCGAGTGGAAGATGTTTGCACAAAACCACCCACTGCCAGCCCCTGCTGTGACACCCGTGGGTGACAGGGAGAGGTGCCACCCAGCACAAAGGCGTCACCCTCCCCATGTCCCTGGTGGCGTGTCCCAAAGCAGCGCTGGTGTCAGCTTTTCCCCCCTCGCAGCAGCGCTCGAGTGCTGCTCCGGCACTTCAAAAGGGGCTGCTGGAGTGGCACTACTGCAGCCACCGAGCAAGCCTCTGCTATCTATCTTCAGGGATAAGATAAGACATCAAAGTGATTGATTCTCAGCTCTCCACAGCAGAGTGTGGGGGCCGATGACAGCCCACACATCCCCCCATCCCGCAGGAGTGGGGTTGCATGTGGGGAAGACTGCCAGATTCCCAATGGAATCTTTTTTTTTTGCCTTTTTTTTTCCCCCTCAACTTTATCTGCTTCCTGTTGGCAACCAAGCTTAATTTGTGCTTCTGAAAGTATTTCTTTACCTTTAAATAATGATAAGGAACGCCCACGGAAAAATGCCTTGGTGCCCTGACAAGCAGATTTTCAATGGGAAATTGTGACCACCCAGCAGCAAAAAATTATCATTATAGGCACATAATCCATTCTATCAGTCCACCAATCACCACAGCATGAAATGGCCCCATTAACACCCCCCAAGACCTAATCATTCACCTTCCTCTAATACCCTGTCAAATAAACAGCTCATGGAAATGCCTGTTATTTTGCTGGATGCAAAAGCCCGCCCGCTAGCCAGTGGAAAAATGAAGGAAAGTTGTAGCAAAGAACTATTCCCTGATTTATTTTAAATTTCCTAGCAGATAGATGGTGATGGCCTACTTGAGAAGCAGCTGTCAGGCTGTTTTGCCCTCCCTCTCCACTCTCCTTGTTGCCCAATACCCGTGGTATCATCCCTCCCCAGCAGCACCGGGAGGAATACGATTGTCACACCGCGAACCCGAAGAGAATGAGGACATCTCTTATCAGAGCTGAGCCACCCTGAGAAGGTGCTGGCTGATGGGAGATAGGAAGAGGCTTGTTTGAGGGACCTCTGAAAGCTCCTTATGGCCTGTTGTGAGGGATCCAGATATGGGCTGCCACAGAGTGACCAAGGGTGTGTTTAATATGTGACTTTCAGAGTTTTTAACAGCAGAAAGGAAAATATATTGTCCTTACTTCCCCCCAGAGTGACTTTTGGGTTGCCACAAGGTCCCAGTTTATGGTTGTCCTGGTTGATGGACATTCTCACCAGGGAGAACTCAGCTTGCTGTGTTGATATGATGTTTTTAGGGACTTTGCAGGCTGGTTTGTTCAGCCTGGAGAAGGGGAGACTGAGGGGAGATCTCATCATGGTCTGCAGCTTCCTCACGAGGGGAAGCAGAGGGGCAGGCACAGATCTCTGCTGTCTTTGACCAGTGAAGGGACCCAAAGGAACAGCATGAAGGTGTGTCAGGGGGAGTTTAGGTTGGACATCAGGAAAAGGTTCTTCACCTAGAGGGTGGTTGGGCACCCGACCAGGCTCCCCAGGACAGTGGTCACAGCACCAAACCTGACAGAGCTCAAGAAGCATTTGAAAAATGCTCTCAAGGCACATGGTGTGAATCTTGGGGTGTCCTGTCAGGGCTGGGAATTGGAGTCAATGATCCTTGTGGGTCCCTTCCAACTCAGCTTATTCTGTGATTCTGCTCCTTGAGCGAAGCTCCCCAGCCAATGTTTCTTTCACATCCTTCACATTCCTGGGACCCACCCATAGACACATGACACCACAAAATTAGGAAACTACCGGGAACATGCAAGTCTTTGTGCAAAACAGAGTATGGAGGTGAATAGAGTGGTCCTGGAAAGCCAGAGTTGAATAAACCTCACCAGAAAGAGAAGAAGAAAGAAGAAGAATGACTCTGCTGGGACAACCTCAAGCTCCCTAACGCATGGTGTGGAGGAACAAGGATGTGCAGCCTACTGTCCCAAAATCACCTCCTGCTGCACAGCAGTGACCAAATAAATGTGAGAGATCGAGTCCTGGGGCTGCTGGACTGGCAGAGGAGGGAGGGGGGAAAAAAAAAAGAAAAGAAGAAGAGTTACAATCAGTTAAGCAACAGAATCTTTCTCCAAGGAGGCAGTGAGTAAGCAGGAGCACGGGGCACAAACAGCCTGGAGGAACACGCTGGCGGCTCCAGCGCTTTTCCGTCAGCGCGGAGGGACGGCTCAGCCGGACACGCGGGGTCACTTTCCCTGGGGTTCCTCCCCATCAACAGCTTGACCAACAGGTGCAACCTGGTGTTTAAATCTGAACAGGGCCCGTGGAGAGCTGCCAGAGCAGCCGCAGAGGAACGGCGTCGGATGCCGGCGGAGATGAAAGTGGGGACAGCGGCACACGGGCCCCGGGGAGGGACAGCAGGAGCAGAGAGCTGCAGCCCAGCCCCAGCACCAGGGCTGTAACATGAGTGGGGATCTGCACACAATTACTAGAGGTCAAGTATCCGCATCAGAAAGCTGTGGAAGTCACGGGAAGTGATTATTAATAGTCACAGCAGAGAGCTGAGGACTTGGCAGTGGTCCTTTCACAAGAGGGACGTACCTGCTTTGCAGGGGAAAGCGAGGTCTTGCCCCTTGGTGCTGTCAATCAGGCCCTTTCCCTCTGGCAGGAAAGGTCTCTGGTGCAGGAAAAATTCAATGACAGTGACTGGATGTGTGTCCTGCTCTGCCCCACTCTTTATGTGAAACCATGGGCAAAGCCTGCCCACGCCATCCCATTTCCCATCCCACATAAGCAAATTATTATTGATTATTTTCTCTTTCTCTTGTGGCCAACCATTGGGCTCATGAGGCACATGGGCATCCTGAGGGAGATGGTTTTCAAAGAAGTCCAGGAGCTCTGCGTCATGCTTAATGCTCTGCCTCATGACTTCTGAGCTGTATGGGCAAAATCTGATTTTCTTACCCCTAAAAATGTGGGTATGGGACATGCCTTGAAGTAGAGAGGATCTTCCTTGAAGAACTAGACTTCCACTCCTTCCAGCAGGCATGAGATCCAGCAGCAGCTACTGGTTTGGGCTGGGTGTCACACATCACAGGAGACACCAGGCCACGAGCCAGCATTTTGGTCACCACTATCAGCAATCTCAGAGCTTTCATCCAAACCAAGGCAGGAGCAAAGCCATTTTCTCTCTTGTTTCTGCCAATCCTGTCTTTGGTTTGCCTCCCTAAGTCACGCTTCTGTATTTAATCTAGAATTCAGTTACCTGAAATACCCAATTTTACAATAATTTCCTATGCTGGGAGACAGAAGAATGTAACAGATTGGTGCAGAATTCTCCTCAGTAAAGCACAAAGCATTTTCAAAATGGTTTAGCCTTCAGGGAAAAGAGGACATGGGACCAAACTCCACCCAGAAGCAACCCTGAGGATGATGCCAGATTTTGGGAAACCCCTGAGGACGATTCCAGATTTGGGGCAAGTTATTTCCCTGGTCAGAAAAATTCTTTCTCTTTTTTTCTCTCTGGGTGTAAGGATGAAAGAGACGTGGTGCATGTTTCTTCAAGAGGGCTGGGTGGCAGATGCATCCCTGATGTTTTTTTTGAAACAACTCTTTCTCCTCCACTCTGGTGGAAAAAGAGCTCACAACACCTGCATTTCCAGGGCACCTTATGTCTCTTGTAGTCTGAAGCCCAGAACTGTTATCCTGATGCACAAAAAACATGCAGCTGTAAAATGATCAGAAAATCCCCTGTTTGCTAAGCAATAAATATGATCAGTGCTGCTTTGTTCACTCTGAGAGTCTGCAAACAAAAGGCCTAAAAATTTGAAAATGTAGATTACCAGCAAACCTTAAAGGTCATCTTGACACATAAGGCATTTAATGAATTCTGGGTTGATCTTTTTCTTAGTTCTTCTGAAATCGGATTATAATGATTGTATTTGCACAGACTTTTTTTTTTTTTTTGAAACAAAGTGTTTGGTTTCATTAAATAAACTGGGGGCTTTGCTTCAGAAAGTTTAATTGCAACTAAAATGTGGATGTAGATGTTGCAATAATCCAGCTCCATTATTGTTTCAGTAATTCAAGTAGTCCAACATACAAGAAAAGAAAGTAAATTCAGCTTTGAATTGAAGGCTACGTAAATTTGGCATTTTTGACTTCAAGGGATATTTATCAGCAGATTATTTTCGGGGAATTTACGCAGGTGTGACTAGGACTGCATTTTTAAGGAGATTGTGTACACACACCAAAATAAATGGTCAGTGCCTGTGATAGTCCAGCCTCAAGATCCTTTAATAATGTAGGTCCAAGCACTTGAAAAAACTCAGATCCAGGGCTTCCTCATGCAGAAGACATGACATTTTTACAAACGCTTAAATCTACACAGGAATTATCACTAATTCCAATTTCCAAGGGCTACATTGAAAATGTGCTTATTTAAAATTGCTATTCAGCAGTTCCTTAATTATAGTTTACAAAGCCTGAGTGTGCAGGAACTCCCACTGGAAGACCTGTAATTTTTGGCAAAGGGCAGAATTGAAGACGTGGCACTTTTCCTCACACTTTGTAAGACAGCCTAAGGAGCTTTCTGCCATTCAGCCTTCCTGGTCCTACACTAAGGCACCAGACCTCCCCAGATTCTGTGTGCAGCCCCCTAATGCCCAGCTCAAGGCTGCAGGGTCCGTGAGATGTCAGGGAAATAAAAAATCAGGATGAATACTGTAGCATTTAACCCAAGTGAGCCAGGTTTCCAGGAGGATTTATGTCTTAGCACAAACTTCAGCAGTGAACATGTGTGAAGCTTCTGAAGCCTTATCTTCTCTTTATCAGTTGAATAATACAGGCTTCTGCTTAGACTAAATGGGATTATAATTGAGTGTTTCCTTTAAAAAACATCAATGGCATGGAAACAACAGGGTCAGTGTTCCCTGAGCATGTGCTCCATCCTCCCAAATGATGGCATGCACCCCCAAACACATCCATGTGAGCAGTGCAGCTCTAGTGGAATTATCATTATCATAATATTCTTCTAAAATATGCATTAAGCTCTTGTTTCCTTGGGCTGTGGGTGGGCACACACTCGGGGAGCAGCAGGTAATTATAAATATTGCAGCTGGTGCCCATCACCTCACCCAAAAAGGCTGGGAATGCTGCAGGAATTGCTGGGCACATCCTCATGACCTTCCCTCACCATGCAGAAAGGCAAATCAGATGATCCCTGTGGTGTCTTCTTGTTTCTGTCCTTGCTAAAATAAAAGTCACCCTGCTCCTCACCCTGTGATTGGTTCCCAAAGGCAAGGGAACCTCTCACATGGCTCCTCCAAAAACCCATGCACGGCACTTTGGATGGGCTTTTGCCTGCCCTGATCTGATTGCAGGAGACAGCTGGCTGTGGATCTGCTTGGGATGGGGCTGTCTTTAAGGGCTGCCCTGGTCTTTGGTCTAAACAGAGAAAAAAATTCCCTCCAAATGGGTCTGAAGGGCTGAGACTCGATGTGAGCCCTCGGCTGGCTCAGCACGGCTTCACCCATGCACAAACTGAGCTGTGCCTCAGACTTGGCTTCAGGCACCCTTTGTCTCCCAGTTTCAGCCCTCCCTAGCAGGAGGGGTGGCCCAAGCAGTAGTTTCATGGTGGTGGGGTCCCAGCACACCTTGGATGACCCACCAGAAATGCTTCTGTTCCATCTCCTCTCCATGGATGGGATGGGCATTCCCAGCTCAGCTTCTGCAGGTGGTTCATAGTGGCATCTCCAGCTGCAGGGCTCTGTTCCCAAATTTTTCTGCCCTTTTCCATGCCCACAACCCATGTCCCTTCATCTGCCCCTTCTCAGTAATCCCCTGTGCACTGCCTCTGGCCACGGGGCTGATTCTGAGCACGTGCTGTGTGCAGTAATTCCTGCTGGTTTTCCTTCTGGGCCCCAAAAGGGACACACCACATTGTTCCCCCAGCCAAAACTGAATTTGCTTTGCCATGCATGCTCTTGGCCCTTTGCTGGGCTTCCTGGTCCCTCTGATGCACCTCTGCAAATCTGTCCCCTTTTCCTACACATCCCCTTTGCTTTCCCACATCACTCCCTTCACCGCGTCCAGACTTACCAAATTTTGAAGCTCTGGCTCAAACAGGGAGATTTTTAAGCTGTGTGAGCACTCTAGAGTTAAATCTCTCTCCAGACTTCCCTTTTTTTATTTTTTTTCTTTACCCAAAATAAGGATTTTTTTTCTGGTTAACTCATAATGTCTGCATCCCTCTTTGCTCCCAGCTACATCTGAGCCACTTCCCAGTAGTAACAGAGAGAGAAAAATTCTGTGCAGCATGAGCAGGAGAGACAAGGGCTGCTCTGCAGCAGCATCTGCTTCTGGGGCCACTCCACATCTCCCCTGCCCCTTTTCACCTGAGCAGAGCTTGCATGGATGACTCAGAGCTAAAAAAGGTGTGTGCCCAGCTCTGTCTGCACTGCAGAAATCTAACCCTGTGCTTGTGGAGCTGGAAACTAAAGAATTCATACCAAGGTCAAAACGCAGTTATCCCTTTCAGAGTTACTGCCAATTCAGTGAGGATGAATATCAGTCATCTTCCAGGTCATTACAGCCTTCTCCAACCATTGCTTTCCAAGCTTTGTTTTCCCAGCCTGGGGTCCCAGGTATTTTCAAAATATTGCAGTAAAGCAGTTGCAGTTTCTGGGACATTGATGCCAGTTTTAACAAATATAATGAAGAAAACCTTTAAAAATTATTTTCCTTTTTTTTTTTTGGGTTGAAAACTGTCTGCTTTTCCTTTAAAAGAGCAGTGGCTATTAAAATCAGATGTTCTGTAGCCCTCATAGCTCTAGGATGGGCTATTATTGCCCTACCCATGCTACAGCACATCAATCTCAGCAACATCAAAGCCATTTTTTCCCTTTCACCTCCAGGCTTATGTTACCCATGAGCTGATGGAGGGAAGTGCAAAAGCTGGTGTTTGACTTTGGGGTGAGCTTTTTGGGGGCCCGTGTGCCACTTGCTTTGCCACTGAGCAGGGCAGAGCTGTCTCTCCACGTCCTCCCTGATGCTTGGCTGGCCTGGTACCTGTGCTAACCCCACCAGCTGCCCAGGCTCCTTCAGACAGTGCCTTGGCTCAGCATCCATCCCCTGGGCTCTCCAGGAAAAGGGCTATTAGAGAGAACATGCTTCCCTTCAACTTCCCCTGCCTCGCTCAGCCTTGGAAATTCTCCACTCACAGCTGGCTGTAGCAAAGGTCAGGGTTTTCTGCTGGCTTTTTTTCCTTCACTCTCTCTGGCCTGGGGAAAAGCAGCAGAACCACAGGTGAGGCAATTTGATTAAAAGCTCCTGAGGCTTAAATTAAACAGAATTATTTATGAAATGTCCCGGCCATTAGCCCTGTCTCTTGTAACAGCCACGCCAGGACCTCTCCCTCTCTCCTCCCACATACATCTCCCTTCCCTTCCAAAGGCTCAGTGAGATTTAATCAAATAAAATAAAATAAAATAAATACCCTGCCTCCTTTTCAAAAAGAGGGAAATGGCAATGACAATAACCAACAAACAAGAGAGGGCATAGCGGGATGCTGTGCTGCATCCCTGGGGGGCAGTGATGCCCCCCAAGCCCCTCCAAGGACCACGTGAGTCTTGTGAGGGTGGCAGTGTTGCCCACTGCCATTGACCTTTCCTTCATCCTCATCCTCAGCCTGCACAAGCCAGCCAAGCCTTCATCTATATGAATAAATCAGAGACCCAGGGGGGTGTAAGCCCACTGCCAGGTAAATTTGGGGTGATGCAGACTGCTCTTCACCCCTCCATCCTCACTGAGGAGCACCCTGAAGAACCAGGCTCTCATGGCTGACACTGTGTGCATTTCATTTTTTCCTTTTGGAATTTCTCTTTAGTTTGTTTTTGTTCCTCAGCTGGTGAGAATTTAGCTTTCAGGAGAGCTGGACTTGTGCATATTTCACCTCTGCCACAGCAGCTGGGCTTTTTCTGGGGTGAGACCTTGTGATGAAAGTCAGACTCAGCTCTGCCTTGCTGCTGTGGTCGGAGCCCCAAGTCAATCATCAAGTGTTTTTGCAATGTGAGGTAAATCCATAGTAGCTGGTAAAGTGGCAAATGATCTCTGTGTTGCTGAAAGGAAATCAATAAACTGGCTGAGCCTGGAAATTTTTATTTCTCTGGCTTTCACATTTTATGTCTTAGATTCTGTTTGTCTGATCGAGTTTTTTTCTCTGGGACAAAATCAGTCTGACAGACATGAAATTTCTGTTTACACTGAGAAACTTTGTTCTTCCCTGTTTTCCTGCCTAAGCAAACTAAACACTTTAAATTTTAGTCATCTCCAGCATGCCTGCCCTGCAGGAATGTTACTTGTGCTATTTGCAGAGAAATGATGCTGAATAAAAGAACACAACTCATCCCTTGGTATTTTACACTTCCCCTACCCTTGGCTGATTATCAAAGATTTCAGTTCTATTTAGTACTTCTCCCCAGCTTTGTCCAAATTATTTGTCTTGAACAATTTTTGTCTTGAAAGCGTGTTGAGTTCAGTCTCCCCTGTGGGAATCCCAGGACTTCTACTCCAGCCAGGAAATGCTGTGAGTGCAGCCTGTTCCAAAGCAAATAAATCAGCTTGCACAAGGAAAAGTGGCAGGAAAGTCTTCCCTCTAAAACATCATTCACCTCTCGGGCCAAAGTTTAGAACTGCTTCTGTTGGACTTGCAGCAGTTTTTCCGTTCCCAAATGAAATAACCACACAGTTAGATACAGTCCAAATTGGTCAGAAAATGTGGAAAACGTGGGGATAAGAAACCCACAGAGCTTTTATGAAGCCTCTATACTTATTTATATGTGTAAAGACAAACTTTACAAAATAAAGAAGATATGGGTTTACCATCTTTAAAGAAGAGAGGTCTGTGTTTCATTTAATATTTAATTACAAATATCACTCATAAAAGTTCTTCCAAGCTCTTTTTTACTAACTGGAGGCCTGTCATGATGCTTTGAAATGGCATTCAGAGAGAACCCATGTCGAAATAAATGAAGTAATATACATGATTAAGATAAACATAGCAATTGTCTGATTAGGTATACAAGAAATACAATAAATCTTATTTCAAAGTATGTTCTGACTGCCTCCTGAGCTGGGAGGCAATTAAAAATCAAAAAGCAATGAAAAATGCAACTCAAAATGTATCAGGCCAGAATTGTTCTTTAGACAAAGGGCAAAGAAATGTCCCAAGGCTTAGTGGTCACTCCTAAAGAAAGGAGGAGTTCAGGCTTTCTGAGTGGACTCTACTTTTGACAAAACAAGCCATCCTGTGTCTGAATTAAATCATAACCTGAAAATAAAGGGCATTTCAAATGCCACAATGATGTAGTGCTCTGACATGGCTGTATTTTGTTGAGAAACCTATCTTTAGCTAGATTTCTCTCTAAAGTTTGCACAGGACTCAGCATCCTTTTGATGTTCTGCTGCAGCACCCTCAGTTCTGGCCTTCTCCCACTTGTCTGAGCTGGACTGCACAACCTTAAGCCTGTTGTCTGTGTGTGGCGAATATTCACTTCCAGAAAGACATTGAGGGGCTGGAGCGTGTCCAGAGAAGGGAAACAGAGCTGCAGAAAGGTCTGGAGAGTGAATCCTGTGAGGAGCATCTGAGGGAGCTCAGGGGGGCTCGACCTGGAGGAAAGGAGGCTCAGGGGAGACCTTCCCACTCTCTACAGCTCCTGACAGGAGGGTGCAGCCAGCTGGGGTCAGGCTCTGCTCCTGGAAAACAGGTGACAGGATGAGAGGACACAGCATCATCTGAGCCAGAGGAGGTTCAGGTTGGGTATCATGAAAAAATTTCTTCACAGAAGGGGTGGTCAGGCACTGGAATGGGCTGCCCAGGGAGGTGGTGGAGTCACCATCCCTCGAGGTGTCCAGGGAGTGACTGGACACAGCACTTTGGGCTTTGTTACACAGTGGTGATCAGCCAAAGGTTGGACTTGATGATCCTAGAAGCCTTTTCCAACCTAAATGATTCTGTGATTCTGTGAAATGCAGATCCTATTTCTCCTTTTCCTTACTTTTGCTCTGGTCATTCAGACCCATGCAAAGCCAGTGCAAAATGTCACAGCTGTGCTCATGCAAGGTCACTCAACACCAGTAATGTTGCCTGAAAGTTAATTACCCCCTACTTTTTGGAAGGGGGAGTAAAACTATGAATATAATCCTGAATTTAACAAACACAAAAGAGCATCTAATTGTTTTGGTTACATTGTTGTCCCCAGACACTCCCTAGCTCTGGACAGGGTCTGCGCCTCTAGGGCAGGAGGTAATTGCTTATTTCCTTGTACACTTCAGTGATGGTTCTGGAGTAGTTAATGATTAATTAGGAGAGCTGGGAATGCTCATCTGCTCTTCAAGTCAGCCAGCATCGCTGTGCCCAGCACCTCTGATGCTGATAACAAAAAATCCAACAGCCCAGAATCAGGGTCACTAATCAGGAGTGCTGCCAGGCGGTGACACAGTGATGACACGGGCTCTCTGCAGAGATTCCCCTCCTGCCATGAGTCAGGCTTTGGGAAGAAAAGATAATTCTGGTGTTCTGAGGACGCTCCCACTCCTTGTTTACCTGCTGCAAAAACCTCCTCCAAGCCAGGGGAAGCCCAGCTGCGTTGGCACAAAGCCCGTGGTCAGGCTGGAACTTTCCCCAGACTTACAGGTTGTCAAATGAACATTTGCATCAATTTAATTTTCAATGACTCATGATTGAGTGATTCAGTCCCTCTCTGGACAGCCTTCAAATGGATCTGACCTTTCTTTCAAAGCTTGACCTCAGGTGGGGATTTAGAGGAGGAACAGGAGAGTGACTCAGGCACACACGCCAGGGTCAGGAGACTTTAGCTTGGCGAGGTGCAGCTCAGAGGGGAAGAGATACCCCTGATTCCTGCACAGATAGCCCTGATTCCTGCACAGATTGCCCTGATTCCTGCACAGATTGCCCTGATTCCTGCACAGATAGCCCTGACTCCTGCACAGATAGCCCTGATTCCTGCACAGATTGCCCTGATTCCTGCACAGATAGCCCTGATTCCTGCACAGATAGCCCTGACTCCTGCACAGGTACCCCTGATTCCTGCACAGATTGCCCTGATTCCTGCTTTCCTGCTGCCTTGGGTCCATGAGCAAAGAGGACAGCATGGATAGGGATAGGGATAGGGATAGGGACAGGGATAGGGATAGGGATAGGGATAGGGATAGGGACAGGGATAGGGACAGGGA
>VWZV01009294.1:593768-635625 GCA_013397155.1 Irena cyanogastra | reverse complement strand
AGGGATAGGGATAGGGATAGGGATAGGGACAGGGATAGGGACAGGGATAGGGATAGGGACAGGGATAGGGACAGGGATAGGGATAGGGACAGGGACAGGGCAGGGAAGCCACTGCAAGGCAGAACAAGAGCACTGAGACGGAAATATGTGAGGCAAGACCTACCCCTTGTATGAGACTTACCCTGCTGAGCCCCCTTGCCCTGGGGTGTCTTTTTTGCCCAGGACAAGCTCAGACACACTAAAGTTAAACATCAGTAGAAGGGAGTGCAGAGAAGTATTTGTGGGGACACACCAAATTCTCTGAAGGCACAAAGGTCCATCCCTTTTCCACCTCTCTGATACCTCCTGCCAGCTACGTGTGTTGCCTCCAGACACCTCTCTGGTGCACAGAAATAGTGATTTAACAGCCAAGCAGTCAGGCAGGGGAGTTGGAAGTGTGCAGGGTACTTGCAGAGGGACTGTGGACCCATCGCTGCTGGGGAAGCAGAAGGGGCTGCAGCACGTGGTTTGAAGGATGCAGAAATCCAATGTGGGGCTGAGTTTTGTGCTGTGAGAGAGGGGGAAGGCAAAGCTCTGCGGGGAGACAAGCACCAGAGCAGGAACCCACTGACACCTGGGTGAGATTTGCCAACCCACCCCTCCAGAGGCATCTCCTGCTCTCACAAAACCAGCAAAGGAGCAAACATCTAAAGAGGTCAGTCAGTCTGAACTCTCTCTATTGTCAGTATTTGTCTAAAACTGCCAAAATGTGGTTGGACAAGGCTGGGCTCAGCCTGGCTGTCACCTCCTGAGTGCAGCGTGTCACTCTTACCATCACCAGCCAATGGGCCACCAGACAGCAGCTTTTTGAGGATGCCATGTGCAAAGACTTGTACAAGTCCAGGTCTACATTAACCCATGGTGATCATCCTCCACACCTCCCTTTCCTGCCTGTGTCACTTATTTTGTATCTACAAAGGTGCAGTATTAAATATTTTCTCTTAAGCACCTACATCTTTACACCATCCCAAACAGTTCAGAGGGAAACTCGGGTTGGACAGGACCTGCTCCAGTCCTTCTGTGCTCTCCCACTCTGTTCCTTGGAGGAAAATTAAAGGCTTTCAAGGAATAAGGAGGAACTGCTGGGTTTAGGAAGTTCCTGGAAGAATGACTGCCTTGAGTCCACCTCACCAAGCAAAGTCAGGTCTCCTGTGCTCCAAAGTGACCCCATTCCCAACACTTCCTTCCCCTTCTTCTTGTGTGTTCCCACTCTTCAGCAACCTCCACATCAAAAATCCTCCTTGCTTCACTCAAAAACTCGTTTGTCTCAGTTGTTTGACTGACACCAGTTTGGGGAGCCACCAGCAGCCTCTGCATCCTGCTGCAGTCAAGAGGTGCATGAGCCTGATGTGGAACATTCTGTCCTCTCCTGAAGGCTTGTTTTTTGGGAACTCTCTGATTTCAGAGGTTACTGGCTTGCTCTTATCATGAAAGCTGCCCCTGGCCACACTCGTCCTTCCTTTGTGAGGAAAACATCCCAGGCCTGAAGTTACATAAGTGTCACATGGGTTTAAGGCATTTTTTCCCCTCTCACTCATAAGTGTCAGACAGAGTTTCTTATCCACAGGCTGGGAGTCTAGGAGCAGTTTGTGTCTCTTTGGCTCCGTTATCTCATCACAGGGCACTTTTCACTTCAGAAATCTCTCTTCCCTTCTCAGGCTGCTCCTCAAGTCAGGAGAATGATGATCAACTGATGTCTGAGGGGGGGGTTGTCCCAGAAAGTGGCTTGTCAGGGGGTATTTATGAGCTGGAAAGATGCAGGGTTCTGACCCTTGTACCTCACATTTCACTGGGAGGGGTCTGAACCGGAGTTTTGCCAAGCGCCATCCAAAGGGGCACCAAAGAAAGTCCCTAAAAACTGCTGTAAAACTACACAGCAAGCAGCAAGAGTGCCTTTGCTTGACAAGTCAATGTGTTCACAAACACGTAGATAAGCATGAAAAACTCTGGGAAACAGAGACAAAAAGCAAGAG
The DNA here is from genome assembly GCA_013397155.1 of Irena cyanogastra. Taxonomy (NCBI): domain Eukaryota; kingdom Metazoa; phylum Chordata; class Aves; order Passeriformes; family Irenidae; genus Irena; species Irena cyanogastra. Next base: position 633,613 of record VWZV01009294.1, on the reverse strand, counting down.
AAATAAAAGTTGTCCCAGGCTGCCCCCATACTCGAGCACTGAGCCAGGCCCAAGCTGGAAAAGCCCAGCAAATCTTTGTCCTTTGCTCTGTTGTGGGAATGCTACTGCAAAAGCATTGCCAAAATCTCCCAAAAACCACAGCCTCTTGGGTGTGAAGCTGTGGTTGGTTCAGCACAAGAAAATCACAAACAGGAGTTAGGCTCAAATGTCTCACAAATCAGACAAGATAGATAAGATGGGAAGAGGTCATCCTATTTTTTTTTCCTGGGCAGGAATAATTTCATTTATAATGGTTGTGAGCAAGACACTTTTAGAGGGAAGCACAGGATTCAGATGAGTGCCTCTTGCACCTCTGAAATTTGCCTTGCTGGTCTGTGAACTGTTCCCATGACTCAGCCACAAATTCCAGCTGTGGTTTAATACAGGTCTCTTTTTCCTCCTGCTCCATATGCCTGATTCACCTCTTTTCACAGGATCATAGAATCATTAAGGTTGGAAAAGACCTCCAAGATCAAGCCCAATAAAATAAAATTCAGCTCAATACATGCAGTGTCACAGAAACAGAGCTGCTGCCAAGCAAGGAAATACTTTCCAGAGCTGAGGTTTGTGCTCTTGTTCTCTCTTTCTCCTACATGCTAACACATTATGGTTGGCAGAAAAGCTTAATATCTAAAATCAGAGTCCCACTGTGGACACTGTGATGTTAATGATTCAGACAATGCCCTTAATCCTTATAGAAGGGTGTGATGCATTACCTGGTTTTAGTTTAAATAATTTTTGCCCTTTTTGTTTTTTTCTGATTTGATCTTTTTCAATATCTTTACAGCCCACCACTGGGCTCTTTTGATGTGAACTGTCACTGATGAGGACTGATGGTACAACAAAAGTGTGACATGATGGGTTTCTTCACACCTCAGTCATCCACATGCTGATGACAGCAGTTCCAGATCAACTGTTGCTGTGCATAAAACCCTCTAAAATAAAATATTTTGATACATAGCTTGTTTTGAGGTTTTATTTGGTTGGGTTTCTTTACAGGGCACATGAATATATCTTGTTTAACATAAACGCAAAATGAGGGAATAAATGTAGACCAAAAGCAACTTAGACCCTTGGGGCATCTACAAATAAGAGAGCAGCAAAGCTGCAGCTTTTAGATCTTGGCTTATTCCAAAATGTCTGTCTTTAATGTTTTTCTTTCGGTTTTTCAGTTAAAGTTTCAAGAGATTGAAATTCCCAATTAATTTTACTTCTCCAGAAAGTTGTAATGGGTCATTAATACGTGCAGTTTATTAAGCAGGCGATAACAGCATTACAACAGGAAAAGAAGGGAAAAAAATCAGTGCAGTAACTTAATCAAGTGGCTCAGCCTGCAAAACGGGGCGAGGGCTTCTGGCTTTCACTGACTCCATGTCTGACCTTGAGGCAGCCCTGCCCATCTGTTCGTTCACCTTCAGAGTGAAAACCTGCATTAGGAACGTGCTGCAAGCTTCCCCTCCTGCCTGGCGAGACCTCCAGGAGCAGGTGATTGTGCTGGGGTTTGGATGCAGCTCCAGGGATCGCGCGTCCCGTCCCGCTTAGCTCTTGCTCCGACCCAGCACAGATGGGTACAGGTCAGAACCTCCTCTGGTTTCGTGGGTTTCTGCCTTCAGCAGAAGCGTGGCAGTGACAAGGAAACAAAGAGAGGACTTTTGCAGAGTGTGACTCTGGTTTATTTGCCAGAGCAGGAGCCCCACAAAAGTGAGGTCTCCCCTCTGTGCAGCACCTTATAAACAGGGGTGGGGACAGGGGAAGGGTACAGGCATGGGGCCAATCAGGGATGGGGTGGTGACCCGAAACAAAAGGAACCTCAGTAACCAATAAAATGAATAAAAGGGAGGAGGGAGAAACTGAGAAGCTGTCGAGTCTCTCGACAGACTCCCTGGAATTCTCTAGACCCAGGGCGGGGCTGCAGAGAGATGACAAAACTCAAAGGAACACAGCCACGGCCCAGGGGGAAACCCGATGAAACCCAACAACACACCACAACAGGTGATGAGTGGTACCTCAGTGCCCTTCACAAGCCACAGCTGGCACGGAAATCCTGTCACCAGAGACAGCGAGCAGTGCCTGTGAATCCACACAAGCACCCGCTGCTCCCTCGTTTCCACTCCTTTTGGTAAACTTTCATCATCACCACTGATTGCTCTGCTGGTACGGGGCAGCAGCCGACCAGCCCTGGATCAATTACCTGAGCAGGCATCACGCCCCATCACCTGCCTATCTGCATCCCTGAAAGGAACGGTGCTCAGCCCTGTAGAGCTCTGCTGAAAGGTAATGCAGCTGTTGTGGGAAGCTGCTAAGAGTGCTGCACTGCGTTTGGAAACAGCACAGCTGTTAAAAACTCGTTTGGGAGGAAGACGCTGACGGTAGCTATTGAGAGGAGAAGTGATGTAAAGCCTCTGTGTTTGCTGTCCTAATTGTTTAAGGCAGGAAAACCGGCCGAGGTTGTCAACTCTGCCTTTGTTTTAAAGACAGAGCCCGTAATGAGGGCACACACGGGGAGGATGGGGCACATGGCCACTGGCAGGGGCTGGCATTGGCCCACCGGGGTCACCACACAGGTTTTCCATCAGCAGCAAATCTGGCTCTGCAATTACACCTCTCCAAGGAGATAATTGCACGTTTCATGGCAGGTCCCGGCTCGGCAGAGCAGTCCTTGATGCTGACTCCTAAATGAAAGTGCATCTCAGAAGGGTTTGACACCAGAGGCTGCCAGCACCATTTAGCTGATCTGCTGAGGGCATTGATGTGTGCACAGGGACAGCAAAAATACTGTGTGCATGCTACATTGGATTGATCCAGACTGCCTAAATTTTGTCGTGCTTCTTTGGGATGATCCAGACTGCCTGAACCCCTCATGCCTTCAGCAGGAGGAGATCTGAAGGCTGAAGCCAGGAAGCTGAAGCTGGTGTGAGTGATGAGCTGGTAGGAGGCACCAGGCAGAGATGGGTGCCTGAGCTCCTGCCTTTCCTGGAGCTTGGGTCTTTCATCAAGTATCTTCAGTCACTTTGAAGTCCCATGTGAAACCAAATGAGAGCTCCTGCTCTCCCAAACAGCCCCAGGGATGGAGCCACCATGCAGGCAGTGCAGGTGTGCTGGCACTGTGTGTCCTGAGGGGCTGTCAGATGGGAGGCTGAGTTTCTAAGCAGCAGGAACAGGGTCAAACCTAGAGCTTCTGAATTCCCCCCTCCCACAGGCTGTGGCTGTGCCACGGCTCAGGCTTTGTCCATATCCAGCTCTGGAGTTGGAATGGCCAGGATGGACCACTGCCAGGTCAGGGAGGTGGAAAATGAGACCATTACCCTGCAGGGCAGGCCACACACAGGAGGACAGAGCTGCTTTCTGGCCTCTCCTCACAGGACCATTCCTGAGTTTTCAGTCAGTGACTGTCTCCTCCAAAGGGAATAATCCATGCTTAAAGCAGGGATCAGCACCCTCAGAGAAGACTCAGCAGCACCCAAGGATCACTTGAGCCAGTGTCACACATTACTTCACAGTTAGGATGGCTTTCCCTGAAGCCTAACTTTGATTTTCTTTGATGACAGAATACCCAATTTATTCCTGCTCTTCCTACATAGACATTCCCCACCAGCCCAGATTAGACATTCCTGGCACACAGAACAGGACTGTGTCTGCTCATTTCCACATTCTGCTCACCATTTTCTTTAGTCACACCTCTGTAAGATTTAGTGAGTCCTCACTGGATGTGACAGCAGTCATATGCCAGAAGCACAGACATGGCATTAGTCATATTTCCTCTGGGCTGGAGTAATGCAATCATGGCTGGGTAATTAAAACTTCCCATAATAAGGTTTGGTTTCATGCTCTTCCTTTTGTATATTCAAAATCTGGTCGTTTTTTCCCTGCTGATCAGCCCTGTCTGAAGTAGGCAACACCTTGTGAACTGCATGGTGAAGGCAGTGCCAGAACACCAAGGAACTGGGGAAGAACAAGTGAAATAAGGAAAAAAAAAAGGAAAAAAAAAAGGGAAAAGTACATGAAAATAGCAAGATAGATGGAAAAATGAGTGAGGGGCTATCTGCAAGCCACAAACATCTTGGGCCATTTTCCAATACCTGTGCGAAGTCACCCCAAAAGTGAAGTGGCAGCACAGATGTACTTCTAAAGAGAAACATTTCCTTTTTATGAGGAGCCTCCTTGGAAGTAATTGAGAATACTTGTGTGAATAAGGGTTTGTAGGATCACACCTGAGAAATTTTAAGCCATTTGGGTAGGAACCTCAACTTCTTATGCATACACAGGTGGTGCAGGAGGTAAACACTTAATTCCTGTTGAATTATATGTCGTGGTAAAGACCATGTTGGACCTGTTCTGTGCTCCATTACTCAACAGCTACTGGAACTGAAAATCTCCTCCTGTGTTTGCAGTGTCAGAATCAGAGGGACCCCATGTTTAGGATGGACTCAGGCAGGCCTGTCCTTTTGTGACTTTCAAGGCATGGTCAGGTATGCCTGCACTAGTAAATTAAATAGTGTGAATACAGAATGGCTTGCATTAATTACTGTGCCTCTTCCTTCCCCCCAAACTGGCTCTTTTATCCAGATTTCTCAGGAAGAAAAGCCCCCAGCCCATGTCATCACCCCACCTAAGCCCAGGTGTTCCACAGAAGAGTGGCAGATGGCATTGGCCAAGCTTGTGACAGAACCTGTGCTGCCACTTGGCGTTGTACCAGCGTGCTCCCTGCTGCCTTGGTGTTCCCAAAATCAGGTTTCCTGCCCTCTGCCCAGCTCAGGCAGCCCCACTGCCTGGGCACAAACCCCTCCAGGGATGCTGGGCACCCTCGGGGCAGGGCACAGGACTGTTGTGTCACCATGGGGATTTCACCTGCACCAGGTGTCCTCTTGTTACTGTTACCGTAACAAAAGGCACAGACTCCAGAGGCTGGGTTTGCAGAAATTCTATCTTTACTACAAATTCTTCTTCTTTTATACACTCTTCTGATCCAACTGGACCAGATTGGTCAATTAATCAATACATTTCACTTGGTTGGCTGGCTAGCTTAACACCCTAGAACAAGAAGATAGAAAGTAAGAAAGAACAGCACCTGCAGGTTGTTTAGACTAAAGCTATCATTGTCTATTTAAAACTGCTCAGAGCCTCACAAGCCAATCCTGGGAAAACTTAGTTTTCTCACTCTCTGACCAGGCTGTGGTAACCACATCCTCTGGCATTTCTTGTCCTGTCTCCACCAAAATGTGGTGGACTTGTGCTGCCAACTGCCCGGAGGTGGCCTCAGGAGGGGCTGGGCAGCTGCCTCTGCCATGTCCCAGCAGACTCCTGTTGGCAAGCCCTGCCAGGGTGAAAGCACATCCTTTTGGATCTGAGCATCCTGAAACCACATCTCTCCTGTCTCTCAGCTCAAAAACAATACTACACTTCCTTTTGTAAGCCCACTCCTTCTTTCCAGTTCCCAGGGATCTCTGAAAGGTCACGAAAGCTGCAATAACTGTCTTTAGCAATATGTTTCTTTTCTATTTGTGCTATGTGTTGGACACTGCTTAATAAAACATTTACCTGAAGGGCACAAAAACACCCCCTCAGATGCACACACATATATCCTGTGGGTAAAAGATCCATCTAATTGCAGCAGGAAATGTGACATTTCAAAGTGGATGGATGAAGGCACAAATCATCCCTGGTGAGGAATGGTCCTTCAGGGATCAGGAGAGGGAGTGGGCAATGGAGCTGCTCCTTTCCAGCTCAGTGCCAGTGTGCTGTGCAACATATTTTCTTAATTTAATAAACAGGCCTTCCCTCCTTCACACTACCCACTGCACAGGAAGCAAATCCAGAGTGGGGAGAGCCTGTGTTGCAGCTAAGGTGGGAAGCTGGCTCTGGTTGTGAGAAAGTTCCTGCACCTGTTTGTGCCATATGCAGATTATTTATCTCCTGATTCCAGGTTGTCAAAGAGGCAGGTGGTTCATTGCCATTGACAGACTTGCAGTTACCATTTAATTCCTTTTTAACTCAAAAGGGAGGGAATCTGTTTCACAGTCGTCCAAATACAAACATACATCTTATAGACCACACATAAAGCTGCTGTACTGCCTGTTGTTGCCCACTCCCCCAGGCTGTCACAGTTCCTGCAGGAAAGCCAAAAAATTATGGTAGATTCAGACCTTCACCTCAGTGTCAACCCACATTAATGCAATGGAATACCACCTTTGAAAGGCATTTCAAATGACACATAGACACACTGACACATGAGCACACAGACAATAAATTATCTGTCTCTAATTTTAAAAAATCTCATCTCCCCTTTCCTCACCACCAACTTCACTCCCTCTCAGGCACACATTTGCTGCACGGATTATTTTTCCCTGTTTTTCTTCCTTATCCTGCCTCCTTTCACAGGCCCAGGCTCTGCCATGGGGTGGGAGGTGCTGGCAGCAAGGCTTAGCCCAGGGTGCCCAGTGCCTGGATTTCCAGCACAGGCTCAGCACTGATCAGGTGGGCACAAGGTCCACGAGAAGGAAGGGCTGATTGCTGCATGCTTAACTCACACTCCTCAAGGCTTGAACATGCCAAAATTGGGACAGTGTGGCCATCACCAAAGACACTTTCCTGCAGGCAAGATGCTTTTTAGAAAGCCTGTCAGGGTGGTGCACCTCCTGGCCCTCCCTTGGGCAGTGCAAGAAAGGTGAGATCCATCTTGGATTCACCTTGAAAGTTTCATCCTTCCCTGCCAAGGCCTGGCCACAGCAGATAAAGGAGAGGAAGACTCCCCATGGGGAGGCTCTCCTCATGCAGAGGAAGCATCAGCCGTGTTTCCAACGAGCAAGCTGTGCAGGATCAGGCATCAGGGACAGATGGATCTCCAGGCACCACTGGGATGCTCACACGGAAAACAGGAGACACCATTCCATGCATGGAGGAAAAACTGAGCATTTCCTCCAGAGACAGCTCGGTGTGGAGTGGGTGGTTCAAGCACCTAGAGCTGGGAAATGTTTCATGGCTGGCACTGGTGGCACCTTGTCCTGGGGCTTTCCTGGGCCCGGTGGTGGCCATCGTGGGGTGGAGGGGAGAGTGGCAGGAGGGACACACCCTGTGCTCCTCCCATCTGCCTCCCGTTTGGTGACGGTTTGGTGGCAGCTGGCAGTTTGGTGACAGGTGCAGACAAGGCACGTCAGGGCAGGGCACACCCCACCCCACGCAGGGACACAGAGGTGAGCACTGGGATATGGTGCCTTCTCGGGCTGCCTAAAAGCAGAGGCCAGACAAAATAAAGAGAATAAAAAGTGGTTATATTTATTGAAGGGCCTTCAGGTACATTTCAGGCAGACAAAGCCCCCTCAGGGGCTACACCCAAAATAGACAACGGGTCATGGGTTTTCATGTTTTTATAAGTTTGCTCCATTTACATATTGGGGGTTAATTTTCCAATTACAGCTTCAGGTAATGAAGTCATCTACCCCAAGTTTGCTCCTCCCCAACTCACTTTTGTTCACATTTCTTGGGGCCTGAGACAGTGAGGTGCCCTTGATTCCCAGGCCTATAGAGGAATTGTTCTGTCTGACCAAAATGCGAAAGCAGTAGCTGACACTCTCATGGAGCTTAGAGTTACACACTAAAGAATTGCAGGATTACAAATAAATGAAAATACAAAAGCTAAAATCCTAAGGCATCAATATTTGCCCACAGGACACCGGCCATGGCACAGGCAAACCTGGCTCGGTGGGAAAAGGGATCTGGGTGTGAGTGGCAGCATTGTCCTGGGAGCAGGTACCAGGCTTTGGGCTCGTGGGAGCTGCAGCAGGGATGTCCCTTGGCAGGGTGTCACCATCACCAGGGGCTCCCCAGCTCCTCTCCATGTTTGCCTCACTGGCATCTTGCTTTTCTCAAGCTTGTCATTTCAGAATTACAGTACAGCTGTACTTGAGGTAAGAATTTGTTGTCTTGGCGGAAAAAAATAAAAAGTAATTTACTGTGAAGCACTGGCTGAAAATCATTTTCTGAACCACTGCACAATTTTAATCAGACGACCATACTGTATCCAATCAAGGGAGGATTTGTGAGGGGGGCAGAGGGGTGTTTCACCGTGGCCTTCCCCAGAGGACACTAAATCCAAGCTCTGCTCAGGAAGACGAGACATCTCGGGCTTCACAGTCTGCCCAAACCTAATTTGCACTAGAATTACATGGCCATTACTAATGTATACAGTGACTCAAATTGATTACCTTGCTATTAGTAAGAGCAACAGGCTGGCTTTGGTGGTGGCAGCTTCCGACAGAGGAGGAGGACAAAGGGGCAAGAGCAAAGTGAAATTGTGCCTTGAAAGAGTGTGTGGGGATGAGGGGGATGAGGGGGTGAGGAGGACCATGGGGGTGAGGAAGGTCATGCTCCAGGGAGAGTTCAGCATGAAAAAGAGTGTGCAAATGTCTGGACTTCACATCTTCTGTGCTTATCACCTGTTGAATTAAAAAATATCACCTGGCTTAACCTTCAAGTCCCTGAAACCTCAGCACATGTAACAGGAGTGTCCCTAACTCAGGACCCCTAAGGCCATGGGAAATCCCAGATCTTCCAGGGTTCTCCTGTTCATGTGTGCAGCACTGGGGGTGCTGCTGTCAGAGAGAGCCCAAATATGCTCCTGCACAGCCTCACCCACCTCCCCCCAGCACTTACAGCCTCTGTGGGGCACAGACTCACACCTTGCAGCACCCACAAGCTCTGCAGAGAATGCTGCATCCTCCCTTGTTGGCCCAGTGGCAGCCAAACATTCTGAGCAGCTTAGAGACAGTAGATGCACTCTAGCAGGAGAGTTCTCATCCCTCTTTTTCCTACATCCCCACTGAGGACATGTCCCTCCTGAAACTGGGAATGAGGAGTTTAAATCCCCAGTGCAAATCAGGCACAGGGGTGGTTGAATATTGGCCCCAGCCTGCCCTGAACACTGAACACCTGGAAGGGCTCAGGGAAAGCCCAGAAGAAGTGAAAATGCTGCTCTGCTCCCAGTGGGACTTACCCTGATGACAACAACAGCAACTTTGTTCCTGAAATCTCCCCTGCACCACAGCACAGATCTCACATAACAAAAACTCAGCCCTGGAGCCAAAACTCCTCTCCCACACAGCCACACACCCATCCCAGCTCCACACAAACACACATTCACATTCCCACCCACGGGAATCTCCCCACACTCTAAAACCCCTGAAGACTGGAGCAGAGACAAGAGAGGATGGGGAAATTTCCATGCAGATTTTTGCTGCTCCTGCACACCTTCTCCCTGGGCAGCTTTCTCCTTTCAAACTCGCTTGACATTCCGGGATGCCTGTGACACAGGACAAGGAAAGGAGCAAGGTGCTGTCTCCCACACACCAAGCAACCTCTGCATTTGCCCTTTAACCCTGGCAGTGTTTGCAGGGCTCCAAGAGCCCCAGAGGCAGTGGAGAGCAGTGGGGAAAGGCAGCCCTGTCACCAGCATGCCTCTCACCAGTGACGTCCTGAACTCTCAGGGAGCACTACTGGATTCTAGGATTAGATTTCCCTCGGCTGGGAAGCCAGTCTGCTGTATTAACAATACAAAAATACTAGGGCAGCAGCAGGGGTAGCAATACAGATGTGTCTGCAAGATGCAGATAAACCTTTAGCACATCAGAGCTTGAGGTGAGCTGCTGCCTGATGTCAGGGTGATGCTCTGTAGCCCTTCAGTTCCCTCTGAAGCAGCTCAGGTTCAGTCCAAGGGACCTGCTGATGGGCACAGCTTGCCATCCTCCCCTCTAGCAATGCCATCAGTCAGGTCAGCTCTCACCTATTTTCAAATCTTTCAGTTCTAGCTTACCTTGCACCTTACAACACTCTGTAACCAAATCCAAGCTTAAGCCCAATTTTACAGCCAGGCTCCCCAGGAGGTGGGCATTGCCACCTGGCTTTTGGAGGCACTGCAGCAACAAAGAGCCATGTGGACAGGAATACTGTTTTTCTTAATAAAGGGAAGTAAAAGGAGGCTGGCAGGGAGATGGGATGTTCTTTCTCCGTGTGGATGCACCCAAGGAAGGATGGGACAGGGTTTAGGGCTGTGAACACCAGCAGCTCAGCACGTGCTCCCATTCCCTCCCTGGCTCCAGCCTGCTCGATGCTGAGGCCTGCCCCATCAGCTGCTGAGAGCCTATAGGGAAAACTTTAATGGGTTTTTATTTGTTGTCTTGGGAAATATTTATTCTTGACACAACCCAAATTTACTTCTGTGATCCGCTAAATATCTCTGCTCTGTTTCTTTAGCAGAGTTGGAAGCATTTCCTTCCAGACCTGTTGCCTGCCTGTCTCCCCACCCACTGATGGAGACACTGGGATGGCAGCCATCCTACCTCTCAAACCAGTACTGTCAGCCCTGTGTTCAGCTCTCGAGAGGGAGTATTTTGGGAATACTACGTTGCCTCAGCTGTTCATTTTTCACACAGCAGGTGGGGAAACCTGCCCTGTTTGAATGGCACGATGGGAAAGGCCAGTTGCTCCATCATAATTTACAGCGTGGCAAAGTGGGGGGTGTTCAGCACTGAGTTCCATCTCAGAGCATTCACACACACACACTCCAGTTATTTTAAGCAATACTCAAAGCTCTGGTTCAGTCTTTTCCTCCACACCATGTCAAAAGCAGAAAAGTCATTAATTGCACGGGCAGATGGTTATTAGGAAGTGTGTGAGATCTGGCTGCACCTCCACTGTGTGGGTGGAGCTGATAAGACAGATCTGTATCAAAAAATAACAAAAAAAAAAAGAAACATTGAAACATTTCCTACATTTCCTTTGCTGCGTGGTGAGAAAAGCTTTTCCCATGTGACTGCAGAAGACAATTCAAACATAACAGCAGAATTGCTCCTCACCTCCCCGCTGAGCCAAGTTATCAGCAACAGCACGCTGGGGTTTGTGTGGAATTCCTGCACAGCCTCACTGCTGGGAAACAGACACATGGGCACCAGGATGGGCACAGGAGGCTTTGGGGTTTCCTTCACCAGGCTGGCAAAGGTTAAACACGAAAAGAGACCCAGGTGCTACATTACCAGAGGTGCCACTGCTCTGCAAACTGCCCCAAAAAAGCCTCTCCCTGTTCCTGTGCTGTCCCAGCTCTGCTTCACCCACCTGGCTGCCCTGCCTGGGGAAGCATCTTTAGAGTGGCTTCACCGTGGAGGCCTCCCACCAAAACCAGACAAAGCAAGGTTGATGTACTTCCACGAGCCCACTCCACCCACCAGCACAGATGACAAAGGCACCTGGCAGGCAGGAGAATTTCAGATTCTCTGGGGCTGTGACACATGGCTGTGTCTCCAGAGAGCAGCCCCAGGGACAGCACGGCTCTAGCTGCCCAGTTTGGCAGGAATTGTACAAACTGGGAGTTTCCACCAGAAGGGTCAGGGGCTTCAAGTCCATGAACCAAATCAAACAAAGCTGTAAAAGCAGGTGTGCTTGGACACCTCACTAAACCGGGTGGTGTACTGAAAGCAGCATGGAATCACAGAATTGTTGAGGAAAGAAATCCTCAAATTTCTGGTTATCTTGGTGTATCTTCTGCCTTTCCAGTTGTTGCTACAGGACAAATTGAAAATTACTCTGAAATAAACCAACCACACAAATAATAAAAGGAGAACTTTTAATTACACCTCCCCTTTCCTCACCTAATTGTGTTCATAGATGTAAATCAACAGCACTGCAAGACATCAGTGCAGGGTTAAATCCTCAGTTAAATCCTCACCTAGAACGAAATTCATGAAGAACCTGGAGACAAAATTGTTTTTGTAGCAGATACACAACTTGAGTGGTCAATGTGAATGCACTTCCAGACATTACTGTCAAAACCCTTATCTAGGAAAAATCATTAGCTTCATACTGCACTTGCTATAACGCTTCAATATAATGCTTGAAACAGCTCATTTTAAACAGGCATTTCGGTATCACAAAGAGAAATACAGTTATTATGGGCCAGAGACACTCGAGCCCTGTCCCCCATCACTTCTTGGCTGCCGGGGCTGACACTGTGGAAGGAGCCTGCCCTCAAAAGGCCAAACACCAAAGTGCACCGAGTGCAGCCCAAAGTCCACGAGCACAGATAGCAACAGCTCCTCCCTTCCCCATCTGCCTCTTGTCTCCCACCACTTCCACCCTGACTTCAGCCCAGCAGAAACAATCAAGAGCAGCCAGCCAGGAGAAGATCAGAAAATCGCTGTATCGGTCTGTGGACAGCCTAGCTGTCAACTTTCCCCTGTGATTTGGTTATTTATCTTCTAAAACAAACATAGAAGTACAGTGGAAGAACAAAGAACAAATCTCTCCATTTCCAGGACTCCTGCTGTTTAGCTGCAGCACAGAGGTCCCCACTGTCACTACAGATGCATGTGATTAATTGTGCCACAGGAATGACAGATGGACACGGACACCAGCACGATTCCCATGGACGTTGAATCAATTACTCACAGAGGTGGCTCAAACAAGTGTGTAAAGCCTCACCCCTTTGCTATTACTCATCTTCTATTTCCTACTGTAAAGAAAGCACATTTTTTTTGCTCCATGCCAGACTCCACAGTTAATTGAGATCAGAAAACCAGCAGGAGGGGAGCAGGTGAATGTTCTCTTTGGCAGCTCTGGAAGTGGTTTCATGGTTCGCCACCTGCTGCCGCCCTCCGAGGGGAGCTGAGGAGCACCAACCACGCTCAGACGGGGCTGAAAATGATCCCGGGATCCCAGGCCATGCTGTAAGCCACAAGGCATGGAAATTATGGTAATTGGGGCTCGCAGGAATCCAAGGGGGCATGTAAGGCCTGAAGAGGTTCTCTTAGGGAGCAGCTGTCTCTGTAGCAGGACTCCACAGGAATGCACTCGGTGCTTCTGCTGCTGTCACAGTGGTGAGCTGCCAGCAGCAAGGATGGTACTTGGAGCTCCTCACACACACCTGGAACTCATCATGCACACCTGGAGCTCCTCATGCACACCTGGAGCTCATCACACACACCTGGAGCTCCTCATGCACACCTGGAGCTCATCACACACACCTGGAGCTCCTCACACACACCTGGGGCCCCTCACACACACCTGGAGCTCCTCATGCACACCTGGAGCTCATCACACACACCTGGAACTCATCATACACACCTGGAGCTCCTCACACACACCTGGGGCTCCTCACACACACCTGGAGCTCCTCATGCACACCTGGAGCTCATCACACACACCTGGAGCTCTTCATGCACATCTGGAGCTCCTGACACACAGCTGGAACTCCTGACACACAGCTGGCACTGTCCCAAGGCAAGTTTTGCTATGGATGGACACAGATCTGTAGCACTGAGATCTGCTTCAGCCATCCATGGGGTGTGTGAGCACTGCAGGGGAGATCTGCAACCTCTCAGCTGAAGGATGAAGAGGAAGGTGGAAGGCTGAATTTAAAAATGTAAATAATTCAAATAACGGGGCAAAAGAGAATGCAAAGGGCAATGAACAGGTACCTGTTTCAAAGGGTGACACCATGGCAGGGCCCAAAGGCTGCCTGGACTCCAGTGAGGCACTCACTGGACCACCAAGAGGCACATGAAGAATTTGGCACTGTTACTCCAGGCAACCCCCCCCACTCCCAACATCTCCCACGTTCTGCAAAGGGAAATGTGCCTTCTTGTTTTGCCATTTACTGCTTTTGTTACATCTGATAGCATTTACAACAATTCTGGGCTAAAATCAAAATGAGCACTTTGGTAGGATTTCACCCATTTTCTCTCTAATTCATGTGAGCAGTAGGCTCTTATGATGTCCTTAGCTAGTGACATTTCTCTGGATTTAAATGTCTGGATTTTGAGTACGTGTTCTTGGCAACCACAGAAGTGTCACAGGAACCATGGCTTGCTTTATGAAGTGATCTGCTTTGGGATACTGCAACCGAGCAGAGAAGAAGGAAACTACAGAGTTCTTAGAACCCCCAGCTGGTGATTCACAGCATCCAAATAATGCTCCTGATTCATCCTTTATGAAAACAGCCCCACTCAGCCAGGCACTACATGACCCTTCTTTCATGTGAAAACTACTGAAGGTGTTTTTATGGCACAAACTCCAAATGTCTATCAATTCTCACCATCACAAAAAAATTCTAAATATTTCCAGATTTTACTCTTTCTTTCCAGACGTCAGAGGATACAAGTCACAATAAGTTGCACAAATAAAGTATGAAACTAATGAAAAAAATTTCATTTAATCTTCCAAGTAGATGCAGATCTGATAAACATCAGTTGCAACTGAAGAAAACCTAGAAACACATTTTCAGTCAACATACAAGTTTTGTTGCACAGTTTATAGTCCAAAGGCAGATGTAAAGAAAAAAGCCAGTGAGTGACTATGACAACCAAAAAGAAAGTAATGCTCACTTCTGAAATCAAACAATATGCAAGAAAACATGTTTATCCAAACTTAGTGGTGAAAATTAAATATTAAGCTTACATTAATTTGTGAAAACCCAAACTATACTGGTAGGCACTTGATTAAACTTTAGTTCTATTGGGGTTTTCTTAGAAAAAAATTACAGAATTATACATGATGAAGTAAGTTTGCTACAAATGATAATTGTGAGCTCTTGACATGCTGAAGTATCCAAAACACACAAGATCAGGAGAGGTTTTGGTTAATACAATCAAAGGAAGACCAGATTATGTCTTACATGTCTCTAATAAAGGAGTGTTAAATGAAATATTTTTAAATTAATTTTCAAAATATTCCAGAAAGTACAATTGCTTCTACAGCACTGCAGTCAAGAGACGTTTGTGGACGGAATTCATTTAAACATGTTCCAGTTGTACTCCCAAGGTGTCTACTGTCTATTTTTGTGATATTCCTAGAAGCGATTCCACACAAACCTACGTCTGATGTCCCAGGTGGAAAATAGCACAAAGCCTTTCCTGGAGGTCCAGTGATCTCCTCAGGCCAGAAAGGGGTCATTTACATTTCCCATGTCTCAGGAGTGCAGCAAACCATGTGTTTGCATTGCATTACACAAGAATAAGCATTATTCCAAAACTCTTAGCTCCAAATATTTTATTGTTTTCATAACTAAAAAAGGATGATTCAAGGAGCCCTTGTCTTCATGTTTGCCTTCAGCTCCCCTTTCCAAAAACCCAAACAACTTCCTGAACACTCAGCCAGCTCTCCCCTCTCTAGCTGCTACTGGTTTTTCCTGCAGCAGTTCTTCCTCCTTCTTCTTGTAAAGCTTCAGGAGATACTCATCAGGCTCAATTCCTGCCTCCTGTAACTCTGCCATGGCTTTCTCCAGCCGGCGCAGTGTCCGGGCGCTCTGCACTTTGCGGGCAGTGATGTACAGAGTGAACTCCTTGAAGCCCATCAGTTTGCAGGTATCCACTTCGCAGATATTTTTAACATCTTTCGTCTTGTCCACCTGGGGGAAGAAAACTAAACCTGACATTCTTTCCAGGTCTTCAACGCTGACTTGGAAGTCAGTGAGCTGGTGGCTGAAGCCTATGGGATCGTTTGGCACCACAAAAGCCCCCAGGACCAGGGGCTCTGAGGACGTTCTGCTCCGCCTGGCGAGGATCACCTTGTACAGGTGGGATGGTACAGCCACATCATCCTTTCCAATCACCTGCCAAAGGAAAGGACGGTTACAGATACAAAATCACAGAATTGTTTTGGTTGGAAAAGGCCTTTAAAATTATCAAGTGCAATCATCAATCCAGCACTGCCAAGTCCCCCATTAAACCATGTCCCTAAGCACCACATCTTCATGTTCCCTCTCTCTGGAGCCCCTATCCTTTTAGTAACAATAACTTATATTATAACATACAATAAAAGTTCCTGACCTGACAGTTCCAAATCACGGAGGTTTTAATGTACATTTCAAATCAACTATAAGTTACCATCTGTCACTTATTTTTTTCTCTATTACCCACACCCAGGTAGCATTTAAAAGCTACTTTACCCAAGTAAGCTTTTTTTTTGAGGGGATCCAGATATAAAGTACATTCAGTGACTCAGTATCTTCTTGGAAGAGAAGCCTATCCAAAGAAAATGCACCTGTTTCTTCCATTAACTCCCTAAAATCCAACTTCAGTGCTTGTATGTGTTGGGTTTCCTCCTGTGTCCCTCAGATCAGGATCCAGGGATTTAAGGGGAGCCCCAAGAGTGGAGGATCAGGACTGTTAAAGTCTCACACTCACATGCACACAGGAGGCACCCCACCCTGTGCCAGGGGTAACTCCAAGGGAATACACCTATTGATGGTAAATGTAATCTCTCCAGGACTCAAAAAGTTATGCTCATGCAGGCACTGAATTAGGCTTTTTTGTTTCTTTGCTATTGCTGAACTGAATCTGTCATCTTAAGAGAGTGTAACAGGCTCACACATGGAAAATCTGAGTTTTGCATAACTCTTCTGTAAGTACCCTTCTCAAATCCATGCTTTTATTCTAATTGCAACAGAAGAAAAAGATGCAGATCCCTAACAAAAACTACAAAGGCATTTTATTCTGTATATAAAATCCAGTAATTTGGTGCTTTTTCCAGGATTTGCAATACCTGCCAAAGTAAAGACTGATTGTTCTGAGTTTTTTGACAGTTTTTGTTAGATACAGTTAAAATACCGTTTCAGGGAAAGCAGATATTTATCACATTAATTGAAAGTATTTTACAAACTAATCCAGTGTCAACAGTTCAGACATGCCTTGTCCACTCATATATTGAGTATAACTCAATCACATAATAAACACTTCCTATGCACACCTTTTTCTGACTATTCAGCCCTTCTGCAAATGAAAACACATTTTTAAAATTAAATTTTGCCTGTGGCTACTGAACCAAGATTCATGTTGGTCTATTCCAATAGTTAATTAAATTTCAGTTACAAATTCTTTCAGTGATTTGTGTCCTCTACCTCTGTTGCCAGTTTTTTAAATGACTGGTCCTAAAGTCTTACTGGTTAGACCAAAATCAGAGAAAGTACCTTCAGGAGAAAGGGAAAACTCTGATAAATTTTTTTCATGTTTTGTGCAATAACGTAGCAGAAACATTACTCCTCTTTCTGGAAAACACCTGCTCTTAGATTTCTTTATTGTGTTCTGAAATACTTCCCTCCCTTGCCCTAAACGAGGCTATTTAATAGCTTTGCTGTAGTTTAAACTTTTTTGATTGCTTGGGTTTTTTCAGGGGGTGGAGTTTTGTGTGGGTTTTGGTGGGTTTGCTCTTGTTTTGAGGTTTTTTTTGTTTGGTTGGATGGGGTTTTGGCTTTTTGAGGGCAGGGGGGATTATTTGGTTTTTGTTTTCTTACAAAAATTATCATGGTTATGCCACAAACCTTCTCCCAAGTATTACTCTGCCTAGACATCGAACAGTCACTGAAACTGGTTAAGGAATAAATGCCCTATGCCACATCTCCTCTCCCTTTCAATGATGACAGATGTGTTGATAGAGAAATGAGAGCTCCTGAGTGTCAAAGCACTTTGCATTTAGCATTCTGTGAACGTGAAACCAGAGCTACACCTCCCCAGGACCAACACCAGAAATAATCAAAACTGACTGATGCACAGGCAATGCTCAAATGTACTAAAACCAATGCAGCAACACGCTGTGCTATCTGGTGAATTAACACTGAATTACAAAATGAACGGTGCTGGGAGTTTTAACCTGTCTGAGATCAGTGGCACTCGAGCTGAGGAGTACCTGCAAAATACTGGGGGTGAGAGGGAGGGAGCCAAGAAGTCCCTGAAGGAGAGAGTAAGGAGCTAATATTTCCATATTCACCCAAGGGCACCCAGTGATGACACTGCCAAAGGCAGTAGGCTGGGGCTCCTTTTCTCCCCTGGAGAAGGGAGTTTGCAGAGCCTGCACTGCAATCCCACCTCCTGCATGTTCCTAGGGCAGGGAGGAAGGTGAGGAAGAGGCTGTAGCCTCCTGAGAGAGGTCAGCAGTGAGGCCAGTCCTCAGTGTCTCCCTGGGCCAAAAATCTCCTGACCTGCAGCATTCCCATGCAGTATGGACTTTCCATTGCATATTTTTCCCACTACAAATCCACAGATATGTACCAGGTCCTCCTCAGCTCAGCTTCCTCCTTCTCCACACCTCCCACACACATCCACATCCCAGCATCCTTGCTCTTGTGCATAAAAGACCAGAGGAAGGGCGAGCACACAGATGGAGCTGCACAAGGATCTCCAATTAGTGGGGGTACATGGAATATGTAAAACAAACAGGTGAATGCATGTGGAGCAAGCTGAGGGAGCTGGGGATTGAGGCTGAGGGCTGAGTGGGTGGATAAAGAGGCTGGGGAATGAATAGAGCTGCACACAAAACAGTTAGGTATGAGATGGAAACGCTGAATGCCTGAAGTGGGTGTTAAAGGAAAACAGACCCGGTGCTTATGTAATATTATGCAAATATATATATTCTATGCAAAATAATGCACATTTATGCATAGTATGGGCACCTAGGAAGAGAGAGGAAAAGAAACAGGACTACTTCAAAAAGAAGGAAGGGCTGGCCTTTTGAGAAATGTAGATCTAAATTCAACTCCATACAGGTAATGATCAGATATGTATTTTATGTACCATTTCAGCTCCACGTAAACTCTCTTTTGAGAATTTAAATAAAATTTAAGCAGTTTGCAGGCTTCATACCAATTTCTCTGAACAGCAGCAAATTACTACTGCAATAACTACACTGAGTGCTAATACTGCTAAAGCAGATAAAATCATCTTCATCTTCAGCCACCAAACTGCCAGAGTCCACAGGTGTCCCTTCCTTACTTAAAACAGGGCACAAAAGTTCTATCTGGAGAACACCATCAAAGGGCAGTGCCTGACTTCTCTGACAAAGTAAATATGCGTGACTAAGAATAAATGCCTTTTTCTGCAGTTTAACACTTACGTGCACCATGCACAGGATGCATCACCAATAATTTCTGCAGTGGGACCCCAAGTGATTTCTGTTAAAAAATGAAATGCAGTTCTAGAGCACAGCAAAGTATCTTCATCATTACTACCTGTAAAATCCCACACTTTGCTTTTTTATGGGAGTAAACAGAGAAGCTGCAGAGAAATGTTTCCATAGAGTTGCCCCCCCACCAGCTCAACTGCCAGAGAAAGAAGTAAAGTGTGACCTTGCAAAAGTGAAGTTTGAAATAGAATAGAGAGACAGGAAAAACAAACTCCACTATTCCATTTCCTATTGCAACCTAGAGGATTTTCCTCCTAAACTTCAGCAGCCTCAATCACTATCCAGATCTGCACCATCCCATTTATCTCAGTGCTTTGCCTAGCAGAGGCAGAGAGCATATGCTCCTATTGTAACAGGATGGAAAATGGTTCAAGATTATCCATGCACAGATGTTGACTTTGATTTGTGCCTGTCTATCCACAGGCAGCAGATGATCTTTCAGAAATCAAGGCATGAAACAGCTCTCTGTCCCAGCTGGACAAGAACAGTAGCTTTTTAAGAGTATATGTGATTCTAAAAGGAATTTTGTGCTCCAGTACGAGCAAGAAAATACAGCAATTGCCTGTTGAAATCACTGCTGTCCCACATGCTTTCACACCATGTTGGTAACAGCCCACAAGGCAAATTTTCATGCAATCCTTTGAAAATCCCCATTTTGCTATTGCTACAAAATTTTGCTTAATCTTCCAAATTTTCAACAGGCTCATGAAACATGAAAAAAAAAAAGACACTCAAGCTAAAAGCCTTCTTTTTATAGCATAAATATATTTCTTTCCCATCATCATTTGGGAAACCAACGTGAAATTTCACATGCTTTGCTGTCTGTATCTGTTCAATGTAAAAATGTGCATTGCCCTAAATTTTTGCAGCTATGTATTCCTTTCATTTTTGTTTTGTTTCTTTGACTGAACTCATATCTCCTAATAAAGTAACATTATCATAATGTCATTTTCAGAGCAGTGTTTATTATTTTTCTGTCATTACTGACATTCCGCAAGTGTGTGTGAATTTGTTATTCTTCTCAAAGCCCAATTAAACATGGACAGCTGTCACGAGGGCAGGCCATTAAAATGTGTGCAATCCCTGATATTCAGAGATGTTTACATATCACTAAAACAACAAACGTGTTGGTAAGCAGTTGTAAAAGAAACCTAGAGCTCACAGGGACAGATAAGGGCAGAACATTTCTTAAACCAGAGAGAATTCAGAGAGCTTTGATAAATTCAGTCTCACAGCCAAGTCACTGGCTGAGGATTTGTCTTAAGCTTGGCTCTCCTCCCAGTTTTGGCCAAATCCTGTTCTTGACTGCAGATTTTAAAAACAGAGGAAGCAAATTTGATAATACCTGTGGAGTCCTTAAATATCAAAATAATTAATGAAGACATTTGCTAATGGCATCTACAGTAAGTTTAAGCATCTGGCATTAACTAATGCCACCTTCATGGTGATAATCAGATAAATACAAGGCAGTCCCTAAAAATGTCAGTTTGGAGTTTATGAGATAGAAAACTCCATGAACAAGTAAAAAGGAATATAAGACGTATAATGGCAGAACAGTTGAGATTACATGAGAAGAAAACAGTGTTACTATTACTGGAAGTTCTGAACACAAACCAATGTTATCAAATTTTAATTTTACACTGGACTTGTTATAGCATCCCAGACTGCAAAAAAATTATCTTCCTCTGCAAGGGTACGGATGACTTTTAAAAGAAAGGGCTCGTGAATCCAAAAGTGGTATTTTGCCACCTAGTGACTAGAAACTGAAAATCCACCGTGCTCAGAATCAGCAGAAGGGACTAATGAGCCCTTCATCAGTGAGAGCCAGCACTGGATTGTCAATTATCTGTGACTGTCTCAGAACCTAGCAAACAGAAATCACTCTCAATCATGTCTTAAGCACCAGCACACACTGCAGTCCTTGCATCAGAAGGTACCACCATCAAATACTTAAAAATGACAGCTCCAGAAGTTCCCTTGACACTCCAGTAGCTGTTTCTTCACTCTCTGTGAAATTCTAACCTGAGTTTAGAACAGAGCCAGAACTGCTAACAGAACTGTCTGAAAAGAAGCACACCCAGCTCCCTGCGACAGAGCCCTTCCCCCTCCACCTGGCAGTAGCAAAATGAACACTTCCATCACAGCGGAAGAATTCAAAGGATCATTCCTGTCCCCCAAGCATGATACTGGCCAGGTCCATCAGATCTTTCACTGTAGATATAAGATCATTCCTGCTGATGTGATCCCATGTTTGACAACCCAGAGCTTTATTATAATTTGATACTGAATTCTGTATAGAAACAGACTTTCTGGCAGTACAAAACATTCCATTTACTATCAGTGTAACTTTATTTACTCAATAATTGTGACAGCATTAACTGCCTTCACTCAAGTTCCTTCTGGGTTTGTTAGGCAGCACTGATTCTGCCAAGAGTGTTTTCCCCCAATATTTGAGAGAACTCTGTCAGATGGCACTGAGAAGAACTGAGGGATGTGAAGGCAGACCTAGCAACACACAAACCAGAAAACACTACAGATAAAAATCATAGTAATAATCTGCACAGCCAAGTACTCCAAAATGCAAATGTATGTACTTCAGGAAAATTTAATTTGTTATGGCCAGTCTGATTGCTATTGCCAAATCATTTGGCAATCCTAAAAAGGGAAAGGAAAAAAAAGAGATAGTAAAAAAACCCTGCTCCTGAATACATTTATGACATTAAAAGACATATGCCCCAACCCCTTTTTATTTTTCCTTAATAAAGAGGGTATGTATATAGATCATGTATGCAATAAAGTGTATTTACATGATGACAGACTACTGCTTCCACAGAATCTACTTAATTAACTTAAAAATAATCCACCACAGCCCTTAACAGCTCTTTTCCTATAACAGCATAACCTTCAGGATGGGTACAGTGCTAAACAAAAGCAATCCTAATTAATCTCTCCTGCACCTTCAGTGTCTCTTCTCCTCCCATCTTAACCCAGTGTCTATTCTGTTCATCTGCACTTCACATCTAAATTTAGGGCTGACAGAGCTCTGGTGGTTTACACCAGCTGATCTAAGATTGAACCCTTTGTATAAATTTTGTAAGACATCTATAATGGACCTACATCCAGTAGTAATCTTTGTAGCCTTGGGATCACTTGGAGCAGCAAACAAACAAGGAATAGTTCCCAGGTTTACTTCCTCCTTTAACAAGCATTTCTTCCCCTATAGTATCTTAGTAGGAGACAACCTCTACTAGGTCTGAAAGTTAACTGAGTAAAACCATGAAGTACCATCTTATATTTGAGAGGTGCAATTTGTTTCCCAGTTATTTGTCACAGTCAGAGATGACAACTGTACCTTCTGGAATGGTTGTTGAGCCTCTCTGGCCCAGCCTGGTGATTAAATTTAGAAAATTAAACAGCAAACACAATTCAAGTATGAACCTTGTGTATCAGTAAAAAGTACATTAAAATGTCTTTATCAAACAACAAAAAAACCCACATTATCTAAACTGTATTTTCATTTGCCAGCCACAGCTAATTTTTGTTAAATTAGCATTCACTAGGATGGCCTTGGGAATGGGGAGAGTGGAGCACTGAGCATGATGTAGTTAATTACTGCAAAATTTGTATCTGAAACTCCAAATCTGCTGACAGAGGAAAGTCACTAAAGTGACAGTCACTGGATAGCAGTAATGCATAAAACAAGACAATGTCATTTTGATTTGATCTGGACAAAGATGAAAAACCTGCATCTGCCTCTCCAAATGACACAGAACAGATTTTTCCTGTTGGCATTTTATTCTACATATATTCTCAAAATATGTTTTTCAGATACCAAGCATGGTCATCAGTCTACTCTTTGCAATAAAAATCTTCACTGGAGACAGATGAAATGACAGAACATATCTGAGAATACCACAAGTTAAGCCAATAGATAGAACAATGCTGGCATCTAAGGAGTTTAAGGTTAATTCCCTTTCAGGAATTGAAGAGCAAATGGTACCAGAGTCCCAGCAGGAACTGGGAATAAAGCCACAACCAATGCTCTGCCTCTCCTCTGTAGTGATCTAAAAATAACCTTTTTGGATGTCTGATGAGAAAAACACCAGCATGTAAAACCATGGATACATATTTCACCACTCCTTTAGCCAAAAATAAGAAAACTAAGATTGAAGAGAGGATCTGAAACAAATCAATGAAGACATATTCACTGTAGCACTTCGGTGTTTTCTTTTTTTCCTTTTCACAGCTCTAGCCTGCGAGAGCAAAAACATCAGAGAGGAGCTGAGCCCTAACAGTGGCATTGGCAGATTACAGGTTGTGAGTTTCAGCACTCTCGTGGGTACTGCAGCACTTCTCCTTGAACAGCACAGACAAAGGAAAGGACATCTTCTCACATCAGCTTCTCATGCCCAAACAATGAGGACTAAGACCCCTTTCAGTCTGAAGTAATTTGTGTGAACTTAGCAGAGTTCACTCTGAAAGACAGCTACAGACACCTTCCCTTCACAGCCATTAGTGTTCTTCATTTAGGGGCAGAATCCCAGACTACCAAAATCAATGGCAATGACTGCAATTACATCCAAGGTGTCTGTTTGAAAAGAACTTCTCTCCAGTGCTTTGACACTTTGTGTTGCCTCCTCTAAGTGTATGTGTTGATAAAAGAAACAAACAAACAAACTCAACACACACCTCTACTCTGAAGTCTCTCTCCTCAAAGTACAACTGCAATGCAATGCAAAGCACGAAAACTTAAGCCATGAACAAATTTCAAAATAAAAGAATCCCAACATTCTCTGCCTGTATTTATTTAGAGGACTCAAATCAGACAATTTAATATTTTAAATGAACAAAAACCCCACAATATCATTATTTTACTTTTCCCACCTGGAAACAGCATTATCTGTACTTAAATAAAAATCAATTTACATAATGAGTCTCACTGTAAGAAGTTGAGTAAAAGGATTTATGAATGTGAACAAGTGGTGACACACAAACAGGAACACCATCACTTCACCATTTTCAATCCCACACTGAACTTCAGTTCATAGTAAGATCAAAACTGGTAAAACATTCCTAAAAGATCTGTGTTGTCATCAAACCCAAAGATGATGAAGACAAAAGACAAGAACTGAATGAGATCACAATCACCACAGCATAGACATTTTGTGCCACTATTATTTCACCACTGTATCCAAGTATCAAGTTATTTTGAACAAAGCCAGCAAGATGCAGTGTCTGCTCTGATTTTTGCCTGTGGAATACTAAAATTTACATTTCAAAACCAAGAGTGAGAATGACAATCATTTTTCAAAAAATGTAATTTTCCTCTTCTAAGTAAACACTTTCTCTAGAGAAGAACAAGAAAAAGATGAGCAAGATTAAAGTGAAGCCATTGATAGATGCAGTTGATAGATGATTTAACTTCTCCCTGGAAATGATTTCCACTTATAAAATGTTCAAGTCAGCTCTGGATTTTTAATTCTTTGGTATGTAAGATGAATATCTATTTTAAGGATGAAAAGTAAATGTAATATCCTGACAGCTACAAGGAAGCAAATTCCAGCAAGCCATGTGCAAGCCTGGAGAACTCTGTACCATTCTGAGTGACAGGAAGCCAAATGCTCAGCTGAAGATTGTTGAGAGGGAACATCTCCCTCCTGCTCCCAGCTGTGTGCTTTTGGACATACCTCATGCTGTCACCAGGAAGCACTGGACTACTCTGTGTGCTGCCTCCATCTTTCTACAGCAGTACAAAACTAGCCCAGCAAACCCAGTATGGATGGTTTTCTATTGCACTGGGTAATCAAGCATTTTGTGGAAGGATCTGACAGCCATCAGTGCTAGCAGACAAAAGAAAGGCAGAGGAAAGCCTGGAAAGTAGAAGGGGCAATGGCAAAGTGAGCACCTGTGGGTGGCATAGGATGACTGCCAATCTAAAGCTGGCTTTGCCACTAATTTATCATCCAGCATTGGTCATACCCCTTGACCATGGATTATTTATCCACCTGAAAAATGAGCACAGTCTGCACCTCTCTCACAAAGATGTGGTGAGAGCTGAAGTTTGGAACTGCCACTAAACATGAAGAAGGTAACTTACTACTACTGCACTTTCATATGCCTAACTCTCCCCAAAAATAACAAACTTAAATCCAAAGCTGTGATCTTGTGACAGTCAAGGTTTGACATGTGTGGC
This sequence comes from Irena cyanogastra, assembly GCA_013397155.1. Lineage (NCBI taxonomy): Eukaryota > Metazoa > Chordata > Aves > Passeriformes > Irenidae > Irena > Irena cyanogastra. The sequence goes on along the minus strand of VWZV01009294.1, from coordinate 608,445 downwards.
TGGGGACATAAGGGATGGTTTCTCAAGAAGTAAAAAGGTAAAAGCAAATGGGAAAAACCATATCCTATCATGACCAAGTTTCAAGTTCAATCAAAAGGAAATCAGCTGTGAATTTATAAAGGAGAAATAGTGCCTAACTCTAACTGCTAAACACGCCAGTGTTGAAAGCTGAACATCTCTTCCTTTTGTGTCTCTCACATGCCTGTGAAATAGGGGGTTGTCATTGCTCCTCAGAGAACTAGCTGGAAGCTGAATTGCTCACAAGCTGAAGCTGCAGTTGATCCAACTACTTATTTTCAAAGAAAAGTGTTTATTTTAAGAGGTGCAAAATGCAGCATTTATTATTTGCCTTATGCCAGCCTTCACCTGCAACTGCAAATAGCACTAATATCTCATTGCAGTGGGGGCAGAAGGTAACACTCCCTTGAATAACTTACCATGCTCAAACCCTACAGATGTCTAAACATAAGCCTACTAAGAGTAAGTCTGGGTGAGCAACAATGAATTCACCTCTCAACTTCACAATCTATCCCATCTGCCTGTGATGGTTTCTACACACTGTGCATGATAAATCTCCAGAGTATTTTAAGCAGGTAATAAAAATAGGGGGCTAAAAGAAGGGGAGTATCAGCACCATTGACACTGCACTTGTGTGAAGTCTTCCAAGTGACTCTGGCATGCTCAGAATCTCAGCTGCAAGGCCTCATCCAAGTCATGCCTATGGTGTAGCAGCAAACAACTGCTTGTGAAATTAACAGAGCACTGGCACTCCAATACCCTGTAGTTTTGAGAGACCCATCCTGCCTTTGCATTCCGCTGTTTCTAAAGCACATGAAGAAATTGATTAAATAGATTTGCCTGTGCATTAGCAAATCCCACTGACTGACTGGATAAACAGTTCTACTGCTGACTGTGGACATGAAATAGATCTCTGTAAATAAACAAATTATTTTAAAATTATGCTTTTTCATGTATAGGCAAGATTTAACACTTCTCCTAATCTTGTCTCAACAAGTATGGCACATTTTATATATTTTGCCTGTACTAAGATGCCCAACTTTTGTTTTATCAAGTTATGATATCTATTTTAAATAAATAATTACTACTGCACTATTATCCCAGCAACATGTATACATACCTGGTAAGTAACACTCTTCTTTCCATCATCACTTGTTTGAGGCAGGGTAAGAGGTCCAGAAACAACCCAAACATCTTCAAATCTCTCAGTCAATTCCCGACAGTACATTTCCATTCTGGAACATATTTGTCAGAAAGGGAAAAGTCAGCTGGGAAGATTTAATCTTTGAGACACACTGTGAAGGGAAAGGTGAACTACTGACAGGGAGCATTTTCCCAGATTCATCTGAGTGATTCACAAGCCAAAGAAGGTAAAATGTAGGCCCAAGTCCTGCTTCCCATTTGTCCTCTGCAAATAAGGTTCATTTATTTACAGACAGACATGTGTTACTGCACACATCTGAAAATGGTTTCTGCAGCCTTAGCACACATCTGAATAGCTGAGTTCTCTACTTACTCCCACACTTGACACTAGAAATATACTGTTGGTGGTCACTTGGGATTAGAAAAATAGAATTGTTCTAAGCAGCAAGATGAGGCATTTTTACTTTGAAAGGTTTTATCGTATTATTGGATTTGTGTGTTTATCCCCAAGGAATGAAAGTCCTGCAACACAGTTCTTTCTGTAGTTCAAGTTTCTGTGTGCCATTTTCATTAACTCTACTGGGTTTTTTAATAGATATAAAACTGTTCCAAAATAAAGTAGTAACTCCATAAATACTACCATATTTTTGCTTTTTAAAGTGATTCAGTTTACAGCATATAATACTTCTCAAATAAGAAGGTTGCTGGAACACACCTATTTTACAGAAAACAAAAGATTAACAAGGCCAGGTTGGATGGGGCTTTGAGCAATCTGATCTAGGGGAAGGTGCCTCTGCCCATGGCAGGGGGGTTGGAACTAGGTGATATTTAAGGTTCCTTCCAATCCAAATAATTCTATGAATACAGCACATCTTTGATCTAACAGCCCAACTGTTGCAGAAATCACATACAATGAGTAAGTATTGGTCCTCTACAAAGGTGAGAGCTGCACTTCACACAAATGGACAGAGTATAAACCAGATTATCCCAGCTAATCTGGCTGCCTCTGAAAGGAGGAGATTTCACCTCCTTCTCTAATTCCTGTTCCTCACAGCTCTCCCTTGGGCCACTTGAACATTCTTTATCTGTCAACAACCCTATTTAAGGTTCCTATTTTTTTTTGTGGTGGGTTAGTGAGTTAAATCAGCAAGCATAAGAGCTGCATAAGCAGCACACAAATGAGAATGAGCAAGATTGAGCCTTTTCTTCATGTGATACATTGAAGCATTGACTAAAAGTGAATTCTTTTCCTACAGTCACCAGCTTTGCTTCCAAGCAGCCCAGCTCCTCAGGCTGTCTCATGGCAGGGCACTACAAACAACAACTGGAGAAAGAATGGGAATAAATGCAGCTACGGAGGAAACTGCTTTTGGTGGCAGGAGGGACAGAGGTCAGATTACAGTGAGCATGAAATCACACCCAACAAGACAGAAAATAGTTAAATATCAGTTGGAAGAGAATGAGGAATACTAAGGTGGAGTTAGAGCATACCATGGAGCCAGTCCCGCAGTTTATCATTAACAGCTTGCCGGATGATTACAGTCCTGCTCTCCCTTTCCTACTGCTCCCCCTGTCTGCCCCAGCTGACCACTCCCAATCCATCTTCCATGTTGGTTCTAGAACTCATCTCATGAGTTGATCCAATTTTCCCATACAGCAGAAACATAACCAAGCAAAACAAAATGAGAAACAGTTTTTAAGTGGGCTGGCAAATGAAACTGACTCACCCACAGTCAGGTTACTACCAAAGTTGGAACTGAGAAACCAGCAAAAACACAAGGCAGGAGGGCAAACACCACTTCAGAAAACAACACACTTATACTAAGCTGCATTGTCTGCCTGCACCTCAGAAGACAAGAAGCAAGCAACTAAAACATGAGAAAGGAAGAGAATATTGAAGCTAGGAAAGGATGCAAGACATGCGAAAAACAGTACCCTTAAAAATATTTATTACTAAAGAAATGACTAAAAAAGAAGTAACACCACTGCCTTTTTCATGCATTTAAACTCTGGGAACAGGGTGCTGGGAAAAAGTGGCAATAATTGCTTAAATTGCAGGGTTGATAGTGCCAGAGGAAATTTTCAAACAGTTCCCACAATTTCCTAATTAGGCAGAGATCCTGCTTAAGGGAAACAAAGAGGGTTTCCTTACCTTGAACTGGTACAAATGCCTAGCTTTGGTATAAGGAAAATTTATGCTCAAACACTTGAGTTATTAAGAAAAGGAAAAAACCTTCTTAAAATGTTATGGCATTTTATTTGTCTATAAAACAGTATAACCTTACTGAATGGCTCATCTGATTTTATACACATTCTTGTAAAACAGGAAAGCAGTGTGCAGATGAATGGTGTTGCAGTTTTGATAGACTTTTATTACAACAGTGTATATAATTTCGCTGACCTTCCCTTGAGTGAACCTTGAGAAATATATCATTTGCCCCTCCTGTTTCTGAGCCTTCACACTCTCTAAGCCCTACGCAAGAAGCACTGGATGAATGCTACTTTTACTATGTTCTCTGCTCATAGGAAGGGAAGAATAAAAATCTTACAAGAAGCAAGTTTAAATTTAACCAACCACTCCACCTCAAAGTCGATCCAGTCAGCACTCACAAGTGACAGAGATCCTGCCTGACTGCTCCTTGGGAGCCAGGACCTGAAGGAACACCTCAGACCTGAAAAGCCATGGCTCAGTGGGGAGCGCTCAGTTCTCCAATTCAAAGGGAACCAACATCCGCACACAGACATGGGAATACTCTCACACTGCAAGTGCTTCTTTGAGGAAGATCTAAACCCTCTCCTTGCTTCTGCTGAAACTTCCTTAAGGACAGTTAAGCCTGCTACTTTTACCCCTCATCTGCCAGAAGAAATAATTTTGTCTATTTTTAATAAATGTCCTTGACAGTTTGACTGAATGAAAAACTAAAATAGTGGTTATACTGTTCTTCACTGAGAGGACTGAGATGCCTTTCATTTCAGAGAAAGTTCCTATGACCTCCACAGATAAACTGCTCTAAAATACCTGGATGTGAAGAACCTTTAAAAATAAAGCACTTTTGATTTATGCTGCTGCCTGGTATTTTTCACTTAGTTTACTTACAAGTAATTTCTCACCTGTTCCAAAACCCAGCATTATTTTCATAATTCTGAGGCACAATGTTAGACAGATAAAACGTTTCAGCCATAGCTCTCTGCACAGAGAAAGAAAATAATGTAATTTCACTGAAACATTCAATAGCTGAAGACACATTTTAGCAGTTTGTGGATCAGAATCCCATTCCTAGTTTAGTTTTAACATCTATTAACACAGTTTAGTTTTAACATCTATTAACACAGAAAATCAGAAAAATCTTAATCAGAACACCTACAAAATTATTTTGGATTAAGAGGTGCACAATTGAGGTGAAACCTTGCAAAGTTATCTACCTTTTTTTTTTTCCTGGCAGAAACAACACAAGAATGTCCAATTCTAGAGGCACAGGAATTACTATCACCCAGCATCAGTTTGGTAATGTCTTTGAAAGCAACTAGTCATTTTTCATTTTGAAAGGGAAGGACACTTTCAAGCATGCTTTTCATTTATTTGACTGCTTAATGGCTAACTTTTTCTTTCTTTTACAAGAAAAAGTTTTATTAGATATACTCATCAATATTTTACACATATATAATGTATAGCCAATGAAATTATTTACGAGACCATAATGGTCAAACATCCATATATCTGCTTAATTCCATCTTGTAGAAGTGTCATAAACATCTCTGAACAGAAGCTTACATACTTCCAGAGGTGAAGGACCTGGTGATAAATCACTAGACATATGCAAGGAAATAGAGAAAAAATTCCAAGATCTTAATCCAGAATTTTCACAGGTCCTGTATTTGTCAATATTTTTCATATACTACTATTACAAAGTGATGGGACTGACAGAACTCTTTAGGATAATGAGCAAACATTACCTCCACTAATTAGACTGTGAAATTCAATTTTTATAATCCTTTATTTGAAACACTGGATCATCTCACTGCATTTCAAGCCAGGTCCAGGATCTCTGTGCACAAGGGAGCTCATCAGCAAAAACTCCCCAGACATCACAAATAAATAACAACAACAAAGACACTTCCAATAGAAATAAAACTACTGATTCTTTCATTTACCACATGCCACTGTGCTGTCACTCCACCCCACTGAATACTATCTGCCTGGAGAAATACAAATTCAAACTGCTTCTTAATTAACAAATTGCTGCATTAGGCACTTTTCACATGAGGATCCAATAAATTCAAGGCTGCTTAGTAAGTCAGCCAAGGCATTAAGGCATGCTTCTCTTACAGCTTGAATAAATGGCAGGTGAAGACATTTTATAGACAGGAAGAACTATGGCAAAAGGACCTAATTTACCTCATACACATTGCAAGAAAGGAAAAAGCCTTTTAAATCATCCAGGCAATCCCCTTGCCACTACAGAACAGTACTTCACAGCATCTTTGCTTTGCCCAATCTAGCCTTAAATATTTCAGCAGCTGCTGGCCACAATGACATCATTGTCCCTGTCTCCATTTAACTGATCTTTGAAGACTTTCAGGGTTTTCTTGGTGAAGGTTATCATCTTCATTTTACAGGTAGACAATGTGACATGCAAGAGGCTGAGAAAACTTGCTTAACACCACACTGTTCAAGACATCATCTCTGCCTAACAAGCTGATGTAGGTGTGATTTAATGAAGAGAGGTATGTCATCAGAGCATGCACCTGATTTAGATGCCTGAAGCAGACTGTTAGAGCATCCTACACTGCTCAGTCAGGAATAGACCTCGTAACTCCAAATCCAGCTCTGTGCATCAATAATGACATCATATTCCACCTCAAAACAAACTGCAAAAGGAATATTGTACATTACTTCTAAGGGTCTTTTGACCCTTTCCAACCGACAAACACAAATTAAAAAGATAGGAGAAAAAAGTCCTACTGTTGAAAATTTGTTATCTCCTGCTGGTGCCATGTGTCCTCGTGACCATCCACTGCCAAGGTAGTCTTCATTGACAGCACTGAACATCAGAGGGATGTTAGGGTCTGGTCTGAATTTACAGTGCCTTCGATCTGCATCACCTGAAGAACAACACACTAAATGGTTAGATTATCATGAAACCATCATAACCATAAGACAAAAAGATCTCATTCTGTCATATCTTACCAGATGACCCATGCTTAAGGATTCAGTACATTAATCTGAATTCTGTACATCTCATTTACAGGTAAGGCTAACTTCTTTCTACCATGTGTTTTAAATATTGAAGTTCTTACTTACCAATAAAATACATGGGGTTCTGCATCACAACTTTTCAGTCTTCCCCAAACAAGACAGGTCTGCCTCAAATCTCAATTCAAGCAGCTACAGACATAAATCAGAACTGAATGCCTCAAGATGCTTAATTTCAACTATAAGTTAGTTGTATCTGATTATTCGAAAAACATTTTAAAAATTCAGCTGTTAAGGCTCACTTGAAAGTAAGCCTGAAGTTACTGCTTTCTTCTCAGAAAGAAGAGGGATCAATGATGCTACTTAGGGGTTGGTCATAATGTTTTCAAGATCTTGCTTTTAATTTTGAAAGGTAATTTGAAGACAGTGATTAAGATACATTTAGAGGGCTATTGCTTTCATAAAGCATTTTACAATAACATGGTTACCTCCATTACAAATAATCTGCCTTATAAAAACTGAACTAATGCTATAAACTTAATTTACAATGACTGTATACCACTCATATTTCGTTCACCACTGACAGCAAAAAATCACTGAGCCTCTGTCTTGCATAAAGAACAGGGGAGAGAGCATGAGAACTGTATCAGAGTAAATAATGGCTGCAGTGAGGAGGCAATGCCCTATCTAGTTCTGAGCAATTGTTGATGTCCTTTGCTCAGCTTTTATCTCACAAATGGACATTCTCCTCCCATTCTGAGCAAATCTCTAAGATCTGCCATTAAAAGCTCTGGCTACTATTGGCATTGACTCCACTGACATAAACTGGACCTCGGAACTAACTCCACTACTAAGGAGCCATTTTTATGCACTTGAGCAACTTTGCAGATCCAAATCAAGTAAGGAAAGGTTAATTTTCATTGTTTCATCTTCTCTCAATTTGTATTATAAAAAGGCAAGTTGAGCTTCCCTCCCAGAGATCACTATAGGACTTTTCTCCCTGACTGCTCCAGGGTCCACCTTCTGTGAGCAGCAAAGCTCATCGAGAGCATCACAAATGTAAGGAGATAAATGTTGCATACAGGGAGAGATATTATAAAAGAAATATGGTTTAGGCCCTGTTACTCTAGCTAAGCTAGCAGTTAGCTTGTAATTTCCCATGTGAAAAAATCATAGGAATGAAAGTCAGTTAGCACAACAATCTATTCTGGTAGCAGAACCCTTCACACCTGCAAAAACATGAAGTCTATCCCAAGGGAATCAGTGAACAAAATATGTAAACTATGCAGGAATAGAGAAGTTTGATGGACATGTAAAATGCCATTTACTAACCAATGAATTGAATGGCAAGAAAGTTATGAACCAATTAGTTATACATGAGGTCTTGAAAACTGTATAAAAACGGGCTGTAATATTAAAGATTGGCTTTTCTGCATGAAAAAGTGAGTCCTGTCTGCTTATTACTGCAACAACAAACACTTACATACCCAGCATCTTCTGTTTTGAAATGTGTTCAATCACCCATCTAGGCACCCGTTTTGCCTGGTCATAAGACAGTGCATGATTTGTGTAACATCTGGTCTCTGTTCCAGCCTCAGGAAATCCATATCTTTCCAGCAGAGCCTCTTCTACTGGTTCTAAGGGAAAAATAAACAGAAAACCAAAGATGAAAGGTGATCATAAATGGGACAGTAAAAATAAAAAAATCTCAGTGAGTGTAAACCTACTGTATAGGGAATTACTTGAGATTACAGCCACAATTAAGACGTAAAATATATTAAGAGAACTATCCAGTGAAACTCTCATCTGCCAAAACAGTTCTGGTTCTCCTCATGTTTTAACATGAGGATCTCAACTCTAGGACTAACTCATCTACTCTAATGCCTAAAGAAGTCAGAAGAAAAGCTATCAATCAGACATTTTCTTTCTTCAGAAAAAAAAGTTCTCAGATATTTAGGGATAAATCAGGCAACAAGGAGTTACAGACACAGAAGTTCAACACATACATTTCACCCTCTGGAGCTGGAAATCAAATCCCTCACAAACTGAGATTTACAAGCTAGGCACAAGCAAGTCCTGTCCTCTCTGGGAACGCTTATACTGAACATTTATAATGAATGAAAGCTTCACTGAATTCTCATTATTTTTGCAAGGAGTAATTTTTTCTCATGGAGGAATATTTACATCCGTCTTACTGTCTTGTTCATTCTCCAGCCATCTGTCCAAAACCAGCAACTCATGTTTTTAAAGCCATTCTTCCTCTGCTTTCCAACAATCCGGTACTTTTAAAGCCTTGAGGCTGCGGAGAAAACCATTCACTCCCTCAAGTGCCCCCAAACATCTCTCCCACACCTGAATCCCATCAAACCCCAGACTTGATAAACGAGCCTAGGCTCATCTAGGGCAGCAACAGCTGAAATTTAGTTATGGTCTGACCCGAAATGTGTGTTTAAAACTAAATACGCTTTCCTTTCCTGCCACCAACACTCTGCCGTGAGCAGATGCGAGAGGAAGCGCTGTTAATTACAAGCTACAGCCCAGCATCCCCAAATAACCTCCTCCCGACTCATCCCGGCGCAGGTGCTAAGGGAACCTCACGATTTCCCGGCAGTATTTGGGCACTCCGGGAATGAGGGAAGGAGGGAAAAGGCGTTTCTGAGGGGAAGGAGAGAGTTTAGGGACAGAAGCGGCTGTGGGGAGCTGGGCTGTGGGACTCGGGACCGCGCTGAACCGGCCGCTCCCGCCTCGCCAGGCCGCCCGCCCGCGGCGTCCCCACTACCCGTGGCTCTTACCCTCTGCTGGGGCTCGCCCGGGGCCCGGCTCCGGCTGGCTCTGGCTGCGGAGGAGCCGCCACGCAGCCCAGCAGGACGCGGCGGCCCCGGCCGCGGCCCCGCAGATGAAGCCGCCGAGGAAGCGGCGGTGGCGGGGCAAGGCCGCCATGGCGGCGGCGGGAAGGGAAGGGAAGGAAGGGGCGGGCGCGGCCCCGCAGCGCCCCCTCACGGCACAGCCCTGAGGGCGCCATGGCGGCATCGCCTCTGCGGGCACCCCGCGTGAGGGGGATGAGCGCGGCGGGGTTTCCCCGATAGCTGTGGAAAAATAAAGTGAGTTCCCTCATGGCGACTACGGGGACTGTAGTGGCTAAACTGCCCCCATGCAGCTTGGCTGGGAGCGATCAGCCCGGGCTCCAAGCGCAAAGGATCGCTGAATCATAGGATCATAGAACGGTTTGGGTCAGAAAGGAGCTTTAAAGTCTTTAGCTGGAGAAGAAAAGATCACCTCCCGTATGAGGAGAGATTGCGGGAGCTGGGTTTGTTCAGTCTAGAGAAGACCTCATTAATACATTTAAATATCTCAAAGGTTGGTGTGAAGAGGACAGTGCTGGACTCCTTCCAGTGATGCCCAGTGACTGGATGAGGAGCAATAACCACAAAGTAAAAGAAGTTTCACCTCAACATGAGGAAGAAATTCTTTACACTGAGAGTGGCAGACCACTGGAACAGGCAGGTCACAGTTTTCCCTCTCTGGAGACATTCCAAACTCACCTGGACACATTCCTGTGTCACCTGCTCCAGCTGATGCTGCCTTGGCAGGAGGGTTGGATGGGGTGATCTCCAGAGGATCCTTCCATCCCAAACAATTCAATGATTCTGTGATAGTCCAACCCCTCGGCAATGACCAGGGACACCTTCAACCAGACCAGGTTGCTCAGAGCCCCGTCCAACCTGACCTTGAATGTTTCCAGGGATGGGGCATCCACCACCTCTCTGGGCAACCTGTACCAGTACCTCACCACCCTCATTGTAAAACATTTCTTCCTTATATCTAATTTAAATCCACCATCTTTTGGTTTTAAACCTTTCCTCCTTGTCCTATTGCAACAGGACCTGTTAGAAATTTGTCCTCATCTTTTTACAAGTCCCCTTTAGGGACTGGAAGGTCACCAGGAACTGTATTTTCTCCAGGCTGAACAAGAAGATTGTGGTATGGGGTTGGCTTTAGTCAATATAGGGTGATGTTACATTGGGCTTCTTTTCAGGAAAATCACCAGCCTGATTATTACTATTTTTCCCTCCCATATGCCTGATAATGTTCGTATTTGCCTCATATCCATCTAAACAAAGCATTTTCAACCCAGCACCAAGCCAGACATAATTTTCTGAAAAATAGGATCAGTTTAGCAATGGAAAACACCAGAATATAAGGACTTCATGTCCACACCATCACTCTACTGCAGGCACCTTTCCTGGAGAGGTCTGGCCATGCTTCAGTGTGGCTGAGGGCATCTTTGTACTTCATGTGAGGATTACGGACCTCAGTGTGGTGCTATGAGTACAGAGAACTCAGGCTTTTGCTTTTTTTTTTTTTTTTTTAATCTTTTTCCTGGCAAGTTTCCCTGCCCTTGGCTCCTGGCAGTTGCAGCTCCATTGCTGGACTGTCTTGATACAGCTTCACATGCACATATTGCCCTGTGTGAACAGTTCTTTGCTAGGAGTGATAAGCAGTGTTACCACAGTGCTACAAGAGGCAACACACTCAAAAGGGAAATTAAATAATAAGCAGTTAAATAATAATAATGATAATAATAATAGCCAGAGGTTGCCCAGAGATGTTGTGGATGTCTCATCTCTGGAGGTGTTCAAGGCCAGGCTGGATGGGGCTTCAAGCAACCTGGTCTAGTGGAAGGTGTCTCTTAGCAGGGGAGTTGGAACTAGGTGATCTTTAAAGTCTCTTCCAACCCAAAACATTCTACGATTCTGTGAATTTGAGATAACGCCCACTTCTCTTTGGAACTGTTTGCAAGTGATGGGTAGTAGAGGCAGGCCTGAGCTATGCCTCTGCAGGGACTTTATAGGGACTTTGGATAGCAGAAATGCCATCGAAACACTAAAAACATTCATCTATAAAGAAGGAAATCCTTCAACTAGGTGCCAAAGACAATAAAATAACAATGAGTTTTAATGTCACACCAACAAGAGAAACAGTTATTTGTAATTTACTGTTTATTTTCATATACAAAAAGATAAACTTGAAATAGTTCTTTCTAGGTTTTTTTCCTCCTATCTGTTGGGGTGTAGCTGCTTCACACAGGGCAAATACTACATTCATACTTGTTTATTCAGACACCCAGTGCAAAGCTGAAGCAGCAAAACTCCAACTTGGCAGATCTAATTTCAAACTTGAGACTCTTTCTAAAATACCACAGTAAAAAGGAACAAAGATCCACTGCAAATTCATGAACTATGATACAATGTTCTTTCCAAAATGTCTTAATTTCATAACTGCAATACAATGAATGTCTGCATTAGGCCATTTTATACATACATTTTATATATGTATACTTCTGCAGAATATATATATATATAAAATGTACATATATAAAAATCAGCACACTTCAATCCAAAAGGGGTTACAGCAACGAGCTTAACTCTCTATACTTTTTTCTTTAACAGGATACTTTAGTATAACTTTTGTTAACTCAGTAGTACAAGCTATCTCTGTTCTACATTTTTATAGCTACAAGAGTGAAATATAACCTACAACATTTACATTTCACATGTCTTGGTATACAAACAGTACTTAGTGAATTTGAGCCAAGGACCAAAAGACTCTTTAAAAATTATTTCACCATCTGATAGAGCTTCCTGTAATTTACACTCAGTCTATTCTGCAATCTTCTAAATCATTTAATCTCATAGTTTGAGTTTAAATCCATTCCAACTGGAAATCCTGGAGAAACAGGTTACTGCAAACTCTTATGTATACTCTATATATACAAGTTAAGTAACACAGCGTAATAAGACTTAGCTATTTATCCTAAAACTGATATACACATATTTCACTACGCTAGACAAGTCTTAGGATTTTATTTTATTTCTTTAAATAAAGCACAAATTTAGAAGTAGCTGGTAAAACTTACAATAGGATGGTTATAAAATGACAAATGGTTAGGGTGAGATTTCTTCCTGCTGGTGCCAAAACATTTTCTTGTGATTTTTTTTGTACTATGCTGTGTTGTTTAACTGTATGCATCTAATGTTACATGCAGAAAGCTCTTTCCACAAGAATTGACATCAAACTGTACTTAAGTCAACTTCACAGTACAAAATTTGTCAAACTTAAGGACGAATGTGAAAATATTAACAGGTGAAAGATCAGGCTTTCAACTCTATCATGAGGATCATGCAGAATTCATAAGCAGATAGTTTGAACGGATTGACAATGGCATTGTGCAGGCTTATGGCATACAATTGAGGCCAAAAATGTTACTTAGTTTGCAGTAACCACCTCCTTCAATCCTCACCCACTACGAGATTGATTTTTGCATCATAGTTATTCCATTGGAAGGCCAGCAGCATTGCAAAATACCTCCTCCTGGGAGATTTTAGTACTTTGATTTACCAGAGATAATAATCATCAACCATCAACAGCCATAGAAACATTAGGCAGTCAAGAAAAAAAAGGGAAAAGGGAAATATTGTGTTCTCTTCCTTTAGTAACAGTAAATTAATTACTATCCATTCATTACCAGTAATTAAAAGAATTACTAGTAGTAGTAAATTCATTAGTATTTGGACAGGACAGCTACTATGTTGTCCAAGTAAAATACAGACTAATGTTGTATCAACTACATTGATAGTTTTTTTTTAAAAGCAGACATTTGGGAGGGCAACACATAAAATAAAATAGTAATTTTAAAAATGGTCCCACTTTTATTTTTCCCCCCAAAATATAGCCTGAACATAATTCTCTTCAGCAAAATACCATTAAGAAGTTGCTGTAGTTGAAGGTCTGATTTTATGAGTTGGTTCTTGGGAATAGGAATTTAGAAGAGGAAAGGGCCAGACAGGTTCTAGGTCTTGCCAACATATTATTTGTAATCCACAAAGTTGCAAAGTCCACTTTCCAAAGCTATGAGATGCTCCAATCTCCTCCTTCTCTCATGGCTGGATTTTTGGTTTTGATTGTTTTTTGGAGTTTATTTTGGTGTTTTAACAGACATAGCAATGCAGAGATGCCAGTGACTACTGAATTAGGATTTTAATTGACTAGGATGGTTACTGGTTAAACTTCAGTTCCTCAAAACACTGGAAAATTGAATGAAGTATGGCCTTCCTTGTCATAAAAAGAGCAGCTATAGAACTTTTCTAGAACATGATTGAGTTTTGCAATACCAACCTTATTGGAATGTTATAAACTGAATTTTTGTTTTGTTTTGTTTTGTATTGTTTTGTTTTGTTTTAACAACTGGAAAGACTAAGAAGCTTCTGCTTCGAAATGTGCCAAAAATGCAGAAGTAGTGTTTTATTCACATCATCTGCCCCATTAAAATACTGAAATAAAAGGCTAATAAAGGAAGCACTTTTCAGAAAACACTTTTTCTTTGTAAATATCCAGCACAATGCCATTATAGAGCTTCAGAAAAGCCCTTTTGGTTTCAATGTTGGAATACAAAATAAGTTTTGCTTTTTTCCTTCAGTCCTTGGGGATCACTTTCCATTTACATATATGTATCATATATCTTCATGTATATATGTATATGATACCTATATATAAACACCTATATAGAGCAAGGTTCCTGTTTGTGTATGTTACAATATTGTAGTATCAAGGAGAATCCAGATAGCAACACTGTTTAACATGAGGTTTGAGGTAATTGGTTCTTGAAATACCTGGATCACAGACTGTATCCAGAAATGACAGCTGGGCAATGAAAAGTGGGGGTTTTTTTCAGATGAAAATTAAAAAAAAAAATCTAGTAAAAGAAAAAGAAAGCTTACAGCAGTTGCTTTTACATGGAAAAATAAAGGCACAACAGAATAGCATTACATTTCAGAACAGCTGGATGGACATAACACAAGTATGATCTCTTTCTGTGGAAGTGTCCTGACAAAAAGCATTGCTGCTTATTCCATAGGCTACTACTTCAGTCAGGGCACTGAGCGTCACCCTAAAATGAGTCATGAAAAAGGAAGTCCCATGTAAATAAGGGACCAGGTGTGCTTAGAAAGTGTTCCAGGAACACACACACACTCTCGTGGTCACACAGGGTTGGATGGAAACTCTCTTCCTGGTGTCCACAGGGCTAGGACTTCACCACAACACAGCTGAGGGACTTGGTAATTGCAGGAGCCTGCTTGAATTAGTGAGCACTAATTGCAAAAGGCACACTGTCAAACCAGCTCCAAGGCAGTGCCATGTGTTGTTTGGCTTAAAGCTTTCTGCAGTATCTCTCCCCCACTGACACTGTGCTATTGTGGCTAAGAGGACTAAAAAGACTGGAGTGAATTTTAAGTCCAATGGAAAATTAGGTTAACCCCACCC
>VWZV01009294.1:582659-593763 GCA_013397155.1 Irena cyanogastra | reverse complement strand
CCCCCCCCCCCCCCCCCACCCCCCCTCCCCCCCCCCCCCCCCCCCTTTTTTTTTCTTTAATACTTTTAGAATACCTTGAAATGGTTACACAGATTTGGGAAGCTCTTTCTCTTAGTAGGACTTTGGACATGACAGTGTTCCTTTTCTTCAGTGCCTCCAACACAGACTATTAAATCTGATTTTGCGAACACAGAGGACATGGCTGTGTGTTCTGGTGAAGCCTGATTAGTCGTGTCACTTCAGAGAGAAGGAATTTCTAGGAACTGGTTTTATCAGGATTCCACTGGCAACAGCTCCTTACAGATCATATTGTCAGTGCAGCAGACACAGCTGCTATGAGCGGCTACGGCAGCGAGCAAGATCAGCCCGGCTATTTGGCCTCGGTAAATTCTGATCACCCTGACTTCACAACTCACTGCAGCACCACAGCATATGCCAAGAGACACACTGTCCACACATGGCTACTCGCATGAACACGTGAAAAAACTCCTCCCAGGTTAACTGAAGATGGTCATAGAAAAGCAATAAGCATCTTTAGCAGAAGGGATGTGACATGCAAGATAACCTAAACATATACTCAGTGCCACACTCAAAGCATGTCCAAGTACATCCAAACTTGATCCTCAAACTTTTTCCAGGCTACACTTGTACTATCCTCTAGACTTCGATGTAGTGCACACTTAATTTAAACATTATATATATTTCTTTATTTATTTGCTGTGCATACACAGACCTTTCTCCCTTTTCCCTGCAGAAACATATTAGACATTACAAAAATAATTTGTGGTATAAAAGAATTCTCACACAATGTAGAATTTTTGTTCGTATATGTAACTAAAATATATATATATTTTTCCAAAAGTAAAAAAGTCAAAATGTCCTTATTTTCCTCTATTATATACTCTATTTTATTTACAATGTTACCAAACAATATCCTGTATGTAAAAGTGACAAAAGTTTGTGGGACACTTCCTGCTTAGCAACTCCCCAAGCGGAGTGTGGCTTGAAGAGGACTGCAACAACAGCACTGTCACACCTTATCACCCAGCACCTTCCTCTGCAGTACGAGTTCCTTCCATGCTAAGTGAAACTAAACCTCTTCCCTGCAAAACAGGGCAAGCTCTGGCAGTCTGCCTGGGAAGTCGTACAAGAGGAATTAAACGTGCGTTCCCGGTTTCAGTGCTGCGGTGTTAAAGGGAACGGGATTCCTCATGGCCAGGCCTGACCCAGCCAGCCTGGAAATGTCTGCTTCCACTGAAACCACTGACTTCAAGTGGGAACAGCAGGGAGTCAGGAGACCCAAAGAAAATGCAGGGGAGTTACTGGGGGGCACTCACAGACCTTCTCTTCAAAACAAAGACCTCTGCACTTCCACAGGTGTAACTGTCTAGCACATAAAGATACTCTGTAATAGAATTTCAGCTGAAGAAGGAAGCAGAATAAAAAGTGGGTTATTTTTGTCTTAAATGGAGATTTCTTAATGATCAGGACCAGCTAAAATCCTTAATCATAATGAATAGGCCTGGTATTACTTAACTGATGGTTAGGCTGGTTTATAGCCTCCCATAAAATGCACATATATTTCAATATAAGCCATATACAATTTCCAGCCTTGCTGTACTAATACAATGTCATCAGCAAGTCACAGCTCTACTGTCTCAAAAAATCACCCCAGTTTTAGTCCCTCTGGTATTCCCAGTTTAAAAATGTGGAGTCAAATTTTCTGCACCCAGGAAACCAGCCCAGCCAGCGCAATAAATTCATAAAAGGGAGTTCCGCCAGAGAGATGGGGAATCCTGGCTCCTAAAGTCAAGGAGAATTTTTACTCAGGATATTCAGTGTTAATATTCACCTAAGAACTTCCATATGAGAGAGGGAGGTGACCAATAAAATTCTGCAGCCAAATTTTTGAAGAGTTGCTTCCTCTAAGTCTGAATGGGAAGTGAAATTTAGTGAATTTGGGAAGTAACAAAAGAAGTGTTGTCACTGTCATATTCAAGGGAGTGTTAAAAGGAAAAGAGCTGCAGTTGCTTATGACAGCTACACCTATGGATGTGCCCAATTCCTGACTTGGAAAATGCCTCTGCAGTACCAAACGAACCAAATCATGTTGTCAATGAGAGTTCAAATGGATTAGAGGTGAGGAAACTACTTGCTTAACAGCTCAACTGTTGAAAGACCAACAAGTTAATCAGAGCTTGTCTTTGTTGATAAAATAAATAAATATCAGTTTAAAAACCAGCTTTATCCAAATTGGTACAAATTAAAAGTTCAGGATTTCCTTCTATGCTGCAATAGCAAGACACACGTACCTACATGCATATAAAACTTGTTACCCAGCACACACCCAATTTGGAAATTCTTTTTCAAATCAGTTTCTGAGTCCTGCTGACAAGATGATCTATAAGGAACCATTACACCAGGAAGATGTAACACTTTACAATCAACATTCGGTCAAGGTTTGTACGGTCGTGCAGTTCCCCGCAGTAAGATAAGCTACATGTGAGAATTTGTGTTTATGCTTTCTCAAAAGAGAAGATTCCAGACACTGTTTAATAGGCTATTAAAATAATATGGCACTTTCAATAAATACTTTAAAGCTTCTTAAAGAAATCAGGATAAAAAAGCAACTGCTGTAAAGAGCCTGTTTTAGCTATAATACGTAATGCTGAAGGAAAAAATCCAGAAGAGCAAACAGATATTTACAGTTAAAAGACAGTACAGCTTTTTTCTTTCTGCAGCAATAGGAACTGGCTCCCATTCCCTGGGAAAAGGGAGCCAGCCCACCTCAAAACAAGTATTCACTCAGCCTTAACTGCTCTACGCTCCACCCCAACCCTTACATCACTTCACTTCTAAAACATAGTCACATTTTCATATAAATCTCAGTGCAGAAATGTATTAAACATGGAAAATACTGATCCTGCAAACATTTACAACCACACTTAACATTAAGTGAGTGCCTAATGTCATGACACCAGAAGAGCTACCTACACCCTCAATGCTAAGCATAGGTATGTTGCAGCATCAGGCCCAAAGGTGCCAATGGCCACAGGGGACATTGGCTGGGTCACAATGGTATCGTTCTGTCTGGTTTTGTCAAGGTTTTCTCAACAGAAGCACATCAAGAAACAGAAACTTTCAAACCTACACACGGAAACACAGTTACATGTGTGTACATACTAATATGCAATATACATTCAGTAACTTGAAAGAATAGGTTAAGACTTTATTCAGATAGACAAATTAAGGCAATTCTCTTAATGTCTCTTCAAGATAAAGGACCATGTCCTCATTTGTGACCTCTAGGTTTTAAAGCTATACTTTTCAAGAAATATATTTCAATTTTTTTTTTTAATATTTTCTCCAATTAGCTGTTTTGTTTGCTTAATAAATTATATCTGTGCAAGGGAAGGGTGCACACTGATAATTTGGCAGTGGAGAGAAGTCCAATTCATTTATATATAATACAGACTTTTTACATTTCCATTACAGGGTGATTAGTTTAGGACTGCATTTTGGCTTAACACAAAGAAAAATTTAGAAGATCTGGCCATCCAATGGACATAACTTTGTCAGTCTAGCAAGACACAGAATTCATGTTATATTCAAAGAAAAAAAAAAAGAAAAAATTGAAAAGAAAAGAAAAAGAAAAAAAAGAAAAAAAGATGTACTGTCCTTTCACTAAAACAGACCAAAAAAACCCAAAACAAATAAACAAAAAAACCACAGAATAGAAACAGCCTTCACAAATAAGAATAATGCCCAGGTACCTTATATAGGCAGTTATTCCACAACTGTATACAGTTATTTACAATGGTGCTTTATTAAACAAAACAACAAAAAAATGGTAGCACTTCCTAAAAGATTTTGGAACTTTTTTTCTTTTTTTAATTTTTTTAAAACTCCCTTGTCATAAAAGCCAACTTACATTAAAATATACTTACTACAAGACAACACAACTAACAAAATATATAATAAAACTCATACAAGTAGAAAATTCTGAGGTATTTCTGGTTTGAGGTGGTCTGTGGTCATGAAGTTTTTAATTTTTTTTCAGTTTAAACCTCGGAAGCCACGTAACGTGTGTGTGTATGTTTTGTGTTTGGTTTTTTTTTTTAAGTTTTTTCTTTTTTTAAACATTGCATGTTTTGCAAATTAAAAAAATATTTCAATGTTGAATCAGCAGCATTAGGAACATTCACTGACTAGAGCGAGTTTATGGCATAATAAGAGTAACGTTATTTTCGAATATGCACCACTTTAAGACAAAAGAATTTCATCACAGAGTAAGGAGAAAGCAGAGTCAAAGAAACCAGTGGGAGAGGAGCTGTGGGGATCACTGCTGCTGCTGAGCTGCATCAGCTCCCTGCAGCTCTCAGGCTTCTCAGATGCTACGGGAGCCAGCTGCCACCATTCACTCCCCCAGTCCCAAATTAATAAAGAAAAAAAAATTATATACCCAGTTTTCACCCTTTTCTTCTTTCCGCCATCTGCACCGTTAGCTTGGGCTGAAAGATAATCAACCCAAGGCCAAATTTTCTCGACGGACTCACACTTAAAATGAGATGCAAAAATTTTCTCATCTTCCAGTATTTTACCAAAGTGCTTCTGAAATCACACTTCCTCACCTGTCCTGATGACATTGAAAGCATCCTTCCTACTACTACCTGGAATTGAAAAATAAAGGTTATAGTCCTGCTTTGTTCTTTTACCGCCCACCCCAGACTCTGGAGGAAGAAACAAGTGCCTGTCTTCCAGCCACTGCCTCTTTAACTCCGCTTTCTCCATACGCTGCAGCCGTAAATACTCTGCCCAGAAATGTCCTTCCCCTCCTCTAATGGTTACCTGAGAAGTAGCTCCATAGCAAATGATGTTTCCCCAAATGCTGCCAAGTCCAACGTCACTCTCCCCACCCCTATTCTACGCTCCCCCCTTCAATCATACCATCAAGAATTAACATTCTCTGCCCAGTTACTTTTTTTTTCCCATGTTACAATGACACCCGTTAGATCCGTAAAAGACACATCTGCTGTTTTTTTCTGAAGCTCACTTCCAAAAAAAAATTAAAAAAAATAAAAAAGAAACTGAACCCAAAACCAACATGGGGAAAAAATGCTTTTGAGGAAGGTGTATTCTTTACATAACAGTCTTAAGTTTCCTCCACAGTTTGCAGCATTGCGTTTTCGAAGGTGGTAGGTGGTTTTCCTTTATGTCACATAAGCTTTATGTCACAGATGCTCCGCTCAGAAGACAAACTGATAAAGAGAAACCCAGAAAACTGAATAAAATAAAAACAACTGAAGTGAGTTTGTTGAGGTTCTGAGGTACCTGCACCTTTTCTGCATTCATTAGTCGGCACCTGAATGCTTGCTGAAATGTCCATTTTTTTTAATACAGTAGAGCAATGTGCTGGTAAAATTGATCCAATCCAAAAAAATAATAATAATAATAATAACAATAATAATAAAAAGTCAAGATAAAATAGCAGCTGCATTCATGGGTTTGTTGAATTTTTGTGATTTTGTTTTTTTTGTACTTTTTTTTTTTTTAAACTCTTTTCCTTGTCGTTTTTGTTTGTTTGTTTGTTTTAAATCCGCTGAGTCTGGAAAGACAAAAGTGAACCAGGACCCAGGACTCAGATACTAGACTCTTTGGGTGGCAAGTCCACGTTGGTGACGGACGTCACGATGGAGACGAGGCAGTCCGAGGTAGTGCCGTTGACGGATTTGCGGATCTGCGCGATGCGCTCCTCGACGCAGCCGGCCGAGAGCCGCGCCTCCGCGTCGTGGTCCCAGCACTCTTCGATGGTCACGCAGAGCTGCGCCAGGCCCTGCGGGCAGCAACGGGGAGAGAACACCTTCAGCAACGTCACCTGCTCTGGGGGGTGCTGGTAGAACTTTTCAAATGTCAAACTTTCTGTGCTAACAAACGCTAACCCTCAAGAAAACACTACATTTAACCTAAAGCCGTAGAAAAAACATCCAAAATTAAATGATAGAACTACAATTGTAAGTATATAGTTTAAATAAAAATGTGTAATAATCCATAATAAAAAACTTAAAGCTTAAAGTTTTAAAATATAATAATACATGTAAAACAGAATAGAAGTTTTAAAACAGAAACTAGTCCTTCTTCACCTTCTTCTTCACCTTCTTCTTTGTAAGTTTAAATAATATTGTGTGATTCAATTTAAAAATCCACATTACAAAACACAAGTAGTTAATTATTAAGTTAAAAATAAAAATAATATAAGTATCATTTCTTAATTAAACAGTTTACCCTTAAAATCCCTTATAAAAAAGAAATAAAACACCATTTTTACCTTATTAGTAAAATACTATAAAACTCACAATTTATGAAAGTATAATATAAATAAAAACTAATAACCATCTAAATCCAAACAAAAAATACCGTTTCACAATTTAATCCCAACCTTAGCAAAAAAACCCAAAAAAATCAACATTAGTGGTGCCCCGTGTGAGGATCAAACTCACAACCTTCAGGATGCCAAAGTGATTTTTGCTTTTGTATTTCCTTTAATATATGTTTGTAGCTCTGTAGACTATTGCTGTATAGATATTTAGTTCCTAGCTGGCTGCAGTACCTTTCCTACCCTGATGGGCAGAAAGACAAAACACACTCCAAAGGCTCCTCTCCTATCTTGTGTTTTCTTGGGAACCAAGGATGAGCTGCTCTCCCAAGACACTTTCTCATAAACAAAGTATAGCTATTACCAATGGGGGGCTCCAGAGGAGGTTGAACCAAGAGGGGGAATTACCTCATCACCTGTGCTTCTAATTGGGGATTCTTGTTAATTATGCTAATCTGCTAAACTTCTAAAGCTGTAATCACCCTATGTGGGGTGGGCATTTTTCCACATCTGCCCCTGGAGGCCTCCAATCAAAGACCAGTTTTTATATTACCTCCTATACTAATATTGTCTCAAAAGTGTGTTGTTTTGTTTCTATACCTTTAAGGCATCATGATCACTACCTTGTCAGAGGGTGGAGAGGTCCATTCAACACAGCCAATGCTCTAAAAAAACCCTACAAGTATTTTTTCCACCAATTATCATGAGATAAGCTTCAAAAATTACTTCAAATATGTGTTTTCATGGGTTTTTTTAAGCATCTGCTTTCTAAGGCTTGGTCGCATTCCGCCCCAAAAGTGCTTTTTTAAATATCAAAATAAATCCCAAGATTCAGCAGCTGAAGCTTTAAAAGACAACAAGTATTAAGATTCCCATGCTGAAACTGTGAGAGCTGGCAGCACTGTGTCAGTTACTATGAAACCATTTGCTTTGTTTGCAATCGCTTCTCTCAATATCCCCAAAAAACCTGAATTCATCAGTGCTTGAAGAACTCAGCTCTTATTTGAACTCTCATTTGAAATGGAATGCTCTTCTTTTTTTACTATCCACAGCTCTCCCTAACTTCTGGGAAATGAGTTAGTACACCTGAGTCTAGCCAAATCTATAGCAGTTTGGGCAAAATAGAGACATTTGACTTCTCACTGAAGCCCAGTGAGATGTCATCATCTCTCATCTTCCCAATCTAAGAAAAACCAGCTCTTTTATTAAAAACGTGAGCCTGAAATGAACTACCTCTGGGAAACCCACACTGCATTTTGCTTCATTGTCTGCTTGCTTTCACATCTAATTAATTTTTCCTCCATAAACTGCTTCAAGTCTTGCATGGTATCTAGCTTGTGAGGAGTGTGTCTCCAATTGGTTGGATTGTTTTCTTTTTCTTAATGAAAGGACTTTATTTTCCATTATTTCACCATACCAAAGGAGCCCTACTAAAGCACCACATGCCCCACATTCAGCACTAGCTGATTATTCAGCTTCTTTAGTCTCTAAAAACAAGAGATAAAGAGAAAAGGGAGCACAAAGGTGTTGAGCAACCCCTCATTCCCCAGAGCTGACTCTGGCTAACACTGGGAATGCATAACCACATCCCTCATTCCCATCACACAGGAAAATATTTTCCACTGTTAACCAGGAGGGACGTACAGGATGTTTTAGCCAGTGATCCTTGAACACGGGGCGCATCTTCTTGTGAACCACCACTTCTTGCAGGTCCTCAAGGGATGGGTGCTGACCTATTTCTTCTTCAAAAGGCAGCATGTATTCATCCACTGGACCTGCAGTGCACACAGAGAATTGGGTTAGGGTAGAAATGGCCTCTGCAGAGCCACGGCATCCCCATGCATGAGTGAGCTGCAGCTCTGGAGCAACCTCAACCCACTGCAACAAAGCCTGACGTTCACATGTCACTGCAGAGAAATGTGATTTACATTCCTCCTGCACAATGGTCTTTGCTGTCCCTGCTGCTTGTCTGGCCATGCATTTTCCACCTCACTGAGTTATGAATCTGAACCCTCAGCCAGGCCTCAGGATCCCACTATTTCGTTGAGAATGTTTGCCAGGTAATCTGTGATTTATTTTAACATAAAGAGCAGATCAACTCATCCTCCCCACGTTTTAACACAACAATTCAACACACAATAACCTAGAGAAAGATTTCAGCATGAGCATAATTTCATTTTAGCACTGACTAACAAGGTTAAGCATATACAACACTAATAATTTCTTGCTTTGTGATCTGGTTTGTTCGTAGGTTTGAGTCAGCCCTGACACACTGGAGCCAGATGCACTTGTCCCAAGTACTGGCTCCTAAGTGTAAAATGATTTCTGAACACTTTGGTTATACCAGTTATGGCTGTGAACTGCCCAGGGCCACGGGAATGAGACAACTGTTATGAGTATCAGTGCAGATGCTGGATGATAGCAGGCACTTCTGCTTATTGAAACATCATTTGGCTTTTGGCAACACATAGACGCTCTCTCAGAAAGAGCAGCCCAGCTTAACTGATGGGCTTCTCAGGGTGCTCAACAGCACCACTTACGGTTTCTCAGTAGCAAAAAACGACCCCTTTCCAGAGCAGAGATACTTCAAGAGGGTCTTTCCAGACTAAAATAAAAGAGCTGACCACTTCAGCTGGTCATGAATTGTGACACCAACAGCACAATGTTTACTCTAAAGAATGAAATCACTAAAGCGGCTTGTTGTTATTCTTGTTTACTCAGTGGCAGTCACTAAACCAAACTGAAACACTTGTTTCAATATGGCACAGGGTCACTTATGACTTTTCTTTTCCTCCAAGAGGAAGCTAGGCTGTGAAGAGCTGCACTGGTGATCTGCAAGCTAAATACGCTGTTTACACAACATCACTTCTGAGCTGGCAGTGCAGATGAGGCTCAGTGTAACTCCCCGTCACCCCAAAGGAAGCCTTCCCTCTGACTCAGTGGTGCTGTGTGTGGCACCTGGGGTATCTCAGCTGCCTGAATTGGCAGGAGATCACAAACACGACAGGAAAATGAAAGTGGATATTTGGGGCACCTCAGCAGACAAGGGCAATTCCTACATGAATGGTCTGTGTACCACTGTTTTACCCTACTGTGCTCCCTGCTCCTCCAGCATTTTACCTTGTTAGACTGTACATTTCTGAAGATGAGACCTTCTGTTACTACACACTTTATGTGAGGCATTTTAATTACAATCATGCTCCTTAGTCCTACTGTAATGCTAACAAAAACATTTCAAGTCTAGGTAAGGTGCTGTTGTTTTACCGACTTGATATTCAGTTCAGAGCACCTATATCTATACAAGAAGAAAAAAGCTGGAGGAAGCAGCCTTGGAGCTGCTACAAGTGTGACTGCTTCCCTGTCCTGCAAATGGCAAGGGTCACTAGAGATTGGACAGAAAACATGCCCCACTTCCCAGCATTGTTTTAGGATTAAAAAAAAAAAAAGAAGGAAGAAGACACCATGAAGTTCATACTTTTAGAATCTTCAGGAGAAAGTGAGATCCTCCAAAGCTGTAAATGAAACAACAAACCTAGCCCACTGCTGAGAGAGGGCTTGATCAGCAAAAGTCAAAGATCAATAACTAATGATGTATGATAGCAGGGACGTGGGCTTGCTGACCCAGGAAGATCCTTCCAGCCCTGTGTTCCTGCTGTTTCACCAAGGTGCTTTCCATTCAGGCTACTCCACTGTCCTGCACAAGCGAGGTGACAGCCAAGCTGGCTGTGTGGCTCTTCTCAGGAGCCCCAGGCATGGCCTGGTCACAGGCAGAAATGTAGAGTGCCCCTGAGAGCAGCACAGACCAGGCTCAGGAGTGTAGGACACACATCCTGTGGGGATGACCTTCCCCCTCTGAATTCTCAGCAATTTGCAAGGTAACCAACACACTAAAAAGTATTTTGAGGCTTGAACACTTACAAAGGTTATTATGTATGGAGAGTAACACCTTATGTTAAAAAACAAAGGAAAAACAGGTTAGCTGCTTCTAATAAAAATATGCCACTGGTCATTATTTTTTTTAAACAGAGACAGATCCATTCTCTGGCCAACTAAACCACACTGAAACAGAACCCTCCCCAGGGAAGAGAGGATCTTTATTCTTACCATCAACAGCTCTACATCTGGAGACTAACTCCCACAACACCAGCCCCATTGCATACATGTCTATCCTCAGGAAGGCGTCTCGTTGGAAGTTGATTGCTCCCTCCAACACTTCAGGAGCCATGTACCTCCTTGTCCCCACCTGCAGAGAAAAACCACAGCTCAAGTTACATCGCATTCGGGCCCCTCAGCCTCTGCTGGTTGGAGGTGAGTGACAGCTGCTTTCATTAGCCTGGAGGCCACTGCTGCTAAAGGTGCACCTAGCTCGGAAAACAAGCAAAGGGGAGCTGTTGCTTCTGTCACCGGTTCTCATTAAGATCACTCGAGTCCAGATAAGCAACATAAAGGAGGAAGCCGAAGTGCAAGGCTACGTGTGTGATACTCATTCAGTGCACACTGCAGGTCTGCATCCCGCTGCATGTTGCTCTGGCAGCACACCCTGCATGAGAAAATGCTGTCTTTGGAGACACACAGAATACCCTGAGGTCAAGTCTGGCTTGGTTGTCCTAATTGTTGAAAGGTCAATCCTCTTTCACTCAAAAAAAAAAAAAAAAAAAAAAACAAACCAAAACCAAAAAAACACCAAACCTAAACACCAAAAAAAAAAACCTCAAAAAAAAACCCCAAACC